>JAGFPH010000712.1:312056-350337 GCA_018207615.1 Philaenus spumarius
TTTTTTTTTTAGGCGTAGAGCATTTTAGATGGACCCTACGCGTAACGAACTGACAAAATTTCGCGACAATCAGACAAAGGTCGGGGATGGAAATGAATTTAGAAAGTGTATTTTTGGCCCGAAGCTGCAACACAGACGGATTAGATAAAGTGCTTCACTAAATACCGCTCGAATCATAAAAGGTCAAATCAGGCTAGCGATGTGAAACCCCATTAGTTTTAATTATACAGTGCATACGAAATCAGAAATGTTTTCGTACTGTATGCGATGAGGGAACGCTTGGCGATTGGAATTATTTTGAAACCTTTAATAATATCTCGGAAGGCTATCATTAGTGCGGCATCTGTGAGCGAAAACCTGTACTAACCTTCGGAAAGGTAATTTTACGATAGTGGTGCATTAACATTAAAAATACAATGTGTTAAAAAACATTGAACGACCGTAAACATATATTTACTAAATATGTACAAGTCCATTAAGGACGAATTTTAAAATAAAGATATATATAATTATGACTGGGTTCGAGCTTTTTAAGTGCGCGAGCCGTACAATGTATGACTTCAATTTACGAGAATAATTTACTAAATTAAAATACATACGAAGCTAAATCTTATCTACGTACTCAATAAATGACTCGGTATTTTCCGTAACCTTGAAATTTCAACCTTGTAACCGTATTCGTATTCAAAGTCACAAACACAATTTTCAACAAAACAAAGAAACATTTGATCCAATTAATAAAAACCAAAGAAGCCCAATGTATAAATAGCACTAAATACCCTTCTGAAATACGTGATTTCTGCATCAAATGATCAAACATTAACCACTTGATCGCTCAATTATTCCTTAGGTATATTTTTTGAGTTTTTATCTGTGAATGACTAGGTATTACCTGCGACTTCACTCGATAAATAAAATTACTATCGATTAAATTGTGTGTGTTAACATTACGCGCAATTAACAAAAATGGATTTTAAATCCGACTTCCATGGCCTTAAAACAGTGAGTTTCACCCAAATGTATCATTTTCAGGCCTACATAAATTAATAGCTATGCACCAATAAACACTAAGAATCTCGTTTTTCTCCATTTTGTTACTCATAGCTCCCGAACGAACATAAAAATTAGAAATCAGATTTTAAGGTGTATTAAACAGCTGTACATTCAACACTGTCTTGATATGTATTTAATGGTTAAACCAGCGTATACAGTAAATTAAAACACAGAAGATCTTGCCAGAGCTTTTGATCTGAATCAGTTGTTTTATTTATAATGGTCGTGCGTCACGTCCGTCCGTAAATCCCCTAATTTTGTCCATAATTTTTAGACTCATTCAATTTATAAATAGGAGCCCGAAATGTTTCCGGGATGAAAAGAAGCCTAGGTTAGTCTCTGAAAAGACTTCTACGTGCAACTGAAAGTTTCGTCAAAATTGGTTCAGCCATTCCAAAGATTAGGCCGGACAGACAGACAGAAAGAAAAACAGATAGAGTTTTCCGTGACTAAACTGCAATAATATTTTTTCCTACTTATTTAAAATTTCCTTAGACCAACGATGCAAATGTACAAATTGAGAATTCATTGTTTGTAAATGAATAAATTAAAGTTAAATTTTAGGCAATAAAACTAATTGAGGTATTTATTACGTACAACTTTCTTTACGAAAGGGCGAATTAATTTATAATTTATGGACAAATTATTTACGAAAAAAATGGTTAAGCCATGCTTTTGCAAATGATATGTCTAAGCACATCTCAATTCACTGCTAGTTCCCAAAGATTCTCGTTAGTTTACAATTCCTCTTACTAAAGGACGACATTTACGAAAGTATTAGTTGATATATTATTATTTTGGTAATATGTGTTTTACACAATTATGTTTAATTTATAAACGCTTAAAGTAAAAGTTAACCCATTTTTTATTTTAAAATATGGGTAAATGCAGGCTAGTAAAAATTCTAAAAGTAAACCCTAATAGTTTTAAACAATTATATAGATTACTATTTACGAAATCTAACTAACTTGAACCATTGACTTTTTAGGGTATAATGTTGTTTGTTATTTTAAAATGTTCAATCCTTTTGTTTAGTTAAGGATTTAATTTTGAAAACTGTAATTAGTTATTGTTATTTTTCTTTCAGATACACAGGCATATGAGCACGGAAGACCTGCGCAATGTGTTCCACGTCGAGTCACACGCAGATGGTGAGTGAACGCTTGTATATATATTATGCTATTTTATATTTCAGTACTGCACGGCATAGTCTTGTTCCAATGATTTTTTTTAATACCATTTAAATACAGGTATTTTAGGAATTTACCGAAGTCAAACAGTTGCACTGAAATTTCGTATTCTAGAAATTACTATGGTGTTAATAAATAACAAATGAGCTTGACTTGTGAGAGAGTAACTAGATAAAATAAAACCCGAACACAAAATCTCACAATAAATACGTTTACTAACCTCATATGAACGTTGTATTACGGCTAAAAGTTATTTAAATTTCTGATTTTATTAAACTTCCACTCGTAAATTTATACCTTCAAAAAAATTATAATAAATATATTATGTTGAAATTTTGTATATTTTTATGAATAATAACCATGATAGAAAAATAAACTTTTTGCATCCACACAATTCAAAAGGGTTAACCATTAAATAGCGACGTTAAGTTTGTGTCCATAAATCTTATTTAGTATCTTATAATTTGTTTGATAAAGTTACTGTTTTCGATATATGTGACGTCAAATTTTTTAATCGGCCCCATGTTAAAAATGTGCAATTTAAAGTTTTAGAGGTTGGTATAGGTATACTTGTAAAACGTTAACTAACACATTTCAGATACAAAATCAGAAATTAACATCTTAATTATAATCAGTTCGAGTACAATTTTCTGCCAATTCTAACTTAACCCTTTTATTTGAGTTTGTCGGCGTTTAGGAGTTCCTCCATTCTCCGCGTCGACAAACTCAAATAAAAGGGTTAAGCTAGGATTGACGTAAAATTGTACTAAAAACTGGTCATATTTATCCTAGCAGATAAAATTAATTTTATATAATAATTTCTTAATTAAACTTCCGTAGTTTTTTTTAATACAAAATATACGTTTAAAAACATATCATCAAATCTATGCTCTTTACATCGAGAACTGCTAGTTCGGAAATATTATTCAAACAGTTAGGTATATTGTCTCTTCGCAGAGTTTATGTCAGGACAGTTCTGAAGATGGTGGCTGAAAACAAGGTGGCTGTGGCCAAATCTACAATGGCTTATTCACGTAGGGACCAGTTCTACATCTTACCAAAGCCTAGGCTGACTTTTTATCAGAAAACCTATCTATACTATGCACCTAAGTTTTTAAATTCTTTACCATTAGATATTAAAAAAATTCTTGGAACCAAAACATTTTTAAAAAGAATTGACAGTTGGCTACTGCAGTATAATAATATTGAGGACATCTTTGTTGCCTGGTATAGATTAGTATCAAATTAGTATATAGACAGCATTAACTTGTTCTTTTTTTTGAAGTGGGGGAATAAGCAGTATTTTATTTAAAGGGGAGGACTTTTCCGGGATAGAACCAAGTTAAAAAGGGAAATTACTTTTTAAGCTGCGGGAATGGGTAGCGACTTGTTGACAGTCTCTTGCTCGTATTTTTGTTCACTTTTTATTGAAGGTAAACCCAAAGCTGGCATTGCCAAAAGGGTTACCTAATTTCCTTTTTTTCGTAAATACTTATACCTAATTGGCATTTTTATGTTAGTTTAGAATATTTATGTTATGTTATTATTATGTTATGTTATTATTAGTAAAATTAAACAATATTGAACACTTACAACACCTATGTATGCTAAGATTTCTACATGTGATGGTATGTAATTCTATTTAAATGTAAATATTATGTAACAAGCCAATTATTGTAGGCTACTTAAGGGGAAATAAAAAAAAATCATTCATTCATATACAAATGGAGAACAGTTTTTAACTGCTTTTTGTAAAATTACTAGAGGCTCCACCCCCTGCTCGCTTCGTCCACCAATCCCCAACCCCCGTTGTGAAGTAAATGCAACAATATAATTGTATACTATGATATTTTACTAAACAATAAAGTTGGCACAATTTTAATAGTGATAGGTGTTTGAATTATTATGTAGTCAGCCATTTGCTTTGTTTGTGTTTGCCTAACCTAAAAAAAAAAACAGTTGATTGTGAAGAATAATTACATGATTCTAAATTTACCAATTTAGTTGCTATGGTAATAAATCTAAATACTTCCAAGCGACGTGTGATGTTTTATTAAAAGAATAACTTAAAATTGTGTTAAACTTACGATCAAATCAGCTGTTTATCTGTAATAATACGTAGCAACAGATGTTTGATATATAATAAAGTAGGCTCTTTTCGTTTATTTATTTGTTTTTATTTTGTTAACCTAACCTAAACCAACTGTAGGTTGTGAGAAATAATTAACTAATTCTAAGTTTTCGAAATTGTTCGCTATGGTAATAAATGTAAAAGCATTCAACAAACGTGTGCTGGTTCAGAAAATACTCAAATAGAATAGAAGCTTTTGATTCAAATCAGCTAGTTTTATCCGTTACAGGGGTGGGTGTGAACCCCCGTATTTTGACTATTTTTAACCTTTAAAATCAATATTTTGCAAAATCATTTCTTCGTGCACTCATACATAGTTGAAAGAAGGTACCCAGAAATTGTAAGATTCTAGCTGTTATAAGATTGGCTGTATATATATAATTTTATTTGTAATGACATCCCAACACGTGTTCTGGGGACCATGATCGGTGCTAATTTACTACTCCTGACCTTGGGTCTCATAATAAGGGACGCTGCAATAGCTCGTCTTTCCTATGAAAATTCGCTAAATAAAAGTAATAGACAATCAGTCAGTCCGTCAGGACCTTTTACTTTATATATACAGTTTTTCTAATAATTTTGGAATAAAACCCCGTTCTGGAAGTTATTTTTAGAAATACCTCGAATAATCCTAGAACCGCGCATCTCATATCTCTTTGACGCTACCTGATCTTCTCGCCGTAAGTTGAAAACGATTATTGTAATAATATAGATTACAAAAAAAAAAAAAAAATAATAAACACCCTTTAATATTTTAAGTAAATTTACTACCCTTAACGATTTCCATTCCCCTTCGGGTGTACGATTTCAAACCCCATTTTCTAGACGACAGGAGCCTAGTAACTTCTTACACTATAAAACTCTTTTATTACACTCGTCGTAAATCTTTTCGCGAAATAATTTTTAGAAAAAAATTATTCGAACCTAAACCCACACTGTGGCATTGAAATACCCCATGAATAAATTGCAAGCCGTAAACGGATGCTCAATGAAAGTGTAAATACTGCCTCGCCTCCAATAACTCACAAACAACCTGTTGGGGCCAGAACGAGTTTAGTGACATTTTAATAACGAAAACTCTCGAGCGGTGTCCAGAATTACGACCCCCGTAAGGAATGAATTTACGGATTGTTTATTTTATCCGAGTTTTAAAATTCAACAACATTAATGTCGCGAGTTTTTATTTGGACAGTTATGGACTCGACGCGGTCTCAACACTGAGTCTATTTTTGAATTAGTATGTCGTTGTTTTTCTATTTGGTGTGTGTGGTTTCTTTCGATTGACACTATATTTTTGGTATTTTTAGTGTTGAATTCTAAAATTTAGAAAAAAAGTAATTGTGTGCAGTCGTGGGATCCCCGTCTTGAACGAAGTTCATCACGCCTTTTCTTCAATTCTTTTACCATCCTTAACGGCAACATACACACATAATGTTAATCTTTTAATTGCCGTTTATTATTAGTTTGATTTTTATACAAGTATTTACTGTTTCCATACGTTTAATGTTATTATAATAAAGGTGTAGAATGAATTATAACATCAAAGCTAAGATGGTAAACACAGTTAAATAAACATAAAATGTTGGTTCATCCGTCTAGGACTAACCTAAAATTATTACGTGTATGTTTAATTTATTTTCGTAAACGGCAACATACATACAATAATTTTTTGTTAGGCTTAGACTTAAAACTACTTTCTAGGCCTAACCTAAAATTATTGTTTTATGTTTATTGAATGTATTTCAGTGCTTGACGATAATATGTGAACTGTGCCGGACGGAACCGATCGTCTTTTAATTTAAAATGATGAACCAAAGCACATGTTTCTTGAATGTATTGGCGCACTTCACAATCAAGTGTATTTTTAGATTAAATAATAGCAAACGCAACCAAAGAAAAAAAGCTTACTATATTATTGAAACAACCATCACTATTAAAATTACGTAAACTTTATATTTTACTAGGCCTATTTGACAAGTTTGAAATACTGCTTTACCGAATCACATTATATAACTTGAAAATTGCTCGTCTTTTATATAATAAACGCTATCAGTTAACTGACACCAACTTTCTCCCAACTTACTGTAGTCAAAATAATGTTGTTTTTAATCATTTTATTTACTACTTTTTAGAACAAAACAAAAAAATAATATTCTACCTACGTCAATCGTATAAAAAAATTATTGTCCCAGGCGGGATTCGATCGCGCGACCTTTGAATTACTGGCCGTGCTCGCTACCGTGGTGCTACCCCGTGCGGCCGCTGCCGCGATGCTAGATTGACAACACAAACTTGTTTATTTTTAAACATTTCCCCATAAATATAAAACGCCGAATTTTTGGTAAAAGCGGGTGGTGTCATTTTGTTTGGCATCTTAAGCACTATAAATACTGAACATTTGATCAAAATCGTTAGTGCCGTTTTTGAGAAATTTGCATTTTTGTCGTTTTTTATGGGTTTTTAGGGGTAAATTACCCTTAAAAATTAAAAATTCCAAAAAATGAAAAAAACGCCTGGAGATATTAGGGTTTAGTACCTACATACCAAATTTCATGAAAATCGGACCAATAGTGTCCCCTCTGGTCGTGTATACATACTGACACACTGACAGACAGACACCACGTTAAAAACACTTTTTTGGGTTCAGGGAGCACCAAAACAAAAAATTCCACTAAAAATATTTTTGGGTTCAGGGAGCACCAACACAGATAATTGCACTAAACAATTTTTTGGGGTTCTGGGAGCACCAAAACAGATAATTCAACTGAAAATTCAAATTCGAACATTTTTACGAAAACAATACTTTCTCCATATACTACGTATAGGGTGGAGAAAGTAAAAATGAAAACCTTTTTATCTAATCAGTCGTCATTCCCGTGAAAGTATCAGAGTATACAATAATCTGTTTGAATTTGCTTCACCGCGAATCGCCGCCGGTGTAGTTGAGCGAAGCGAGGATGGCACGGAGTCCTCTAGTCTTAATAAAAATCCACATCTTCTGTTGGTATTCCTCAAGCAAACAAATATCGGTTTTACTTTCTATAAAAATTTTCCGCAATTTCTCTCCAAGTTCTGTCAATACAGCTAGGCAGCCCAGTTGGCGGTACCAGCAGGAAGGCAACTACTACCCTTTTGCGGAAACAGACAATTCGGCATTGCTAAAAACATTTCTCATTCCTTATCTTTTGGTTTCTAGTTTTAAAATCCTACTATGTAAATATAATTGTTGTTGAATAAACTATTCATGGGTAAATATAAATTAGGTATATATACATATATTTTTTTAACGTCCTGCTGTTTTGCACTTTAAAGCTAATTAAGACGGTACCTACAGTTTTAAGTGGAATCCGAACCACAGCCAATGATGTCTGTTAAAAGAAACCATTTAGAAAATTATTTGGGGCCAATGGGAATTGAACCCGGAACTTTTCCATTGATGGTTGCCATGATGATTGATAAAGCTTTCAAGCCTTAACAACCACGGCCATCGTGGCTAAATTAGGTATAAATAGATATCGTAAAAGATAATTTTATAAGAATAGTCAGAGACAGTGGTTGTGAAACAATGTCTTCGTGCAGGACAGTACGCAATTGTCATGCGGAATGAGTAGTAGTTCCGCCAACTGGGGTGCCCCTAACTCTACTAAGGTATGATGTTGAAAGACACTCATCTTAACAACTTTACAAACAGGTGGCATTCTACGGGAAGTGTCTTTCAAACAAAACAAAATGCACTTATTCCAGATTGCGGGCAGAAACGTTTACCTGGCTTATACCATCCGTAACATAGTACAGAATTTCATAGCACATTACCTTTTAAAATGTAAAATAGATTAAAATCATAAATTAAAACATATTGAAATTGATATTTGTGATCATCTATTACACAACATGTGCATCTTACATTATAAACTTAATAGGAAATATATAAGTGTACGTTTTATTATACCAACTTAAAACTATTAGTAATTAACACCCATCATGATTTGTTCTGCTTCTAGTTCCTGAATACGAAATAGTTAGAGTACGGAGATCTCCGAAACCGACTCCGAACCAGCAAAACCTCCAACTCCGAGCTTTCGGCAAGGATCTGCAACTCAGTCTGAGGCGCGCCGACGGTTTATTTAAAGACGACCTCAGGTTTTGGGCCGCAGATCCCAACGTCACCGGAGATGTCCAATACACACAGTTACCGCAGGTTAGTTCTTCGGCAATTATACTTTTTTGTCAACAACAAAGTTGTTTTACTTTTAAATATTGCTTTGTACAAATCGTAATCTTTCAAATGGTCTGGAAAGGTTGTGATTAAGCTCCTTAGAAACCTATTCAAGGAAACACCAAACGTTTTCGCAGGTTAACCCAGATGCCATGTTTGATTAAGCAAGTATATATTGGTTCTAATCGAATTGAATCTAACACGTAAAAACTTATTTACATCTAAACTTATTGACTGACAAATCAAAACAGGGATTGAACATACAGTAAAACGTCATATAATTTCTTAAAAATGATGGGACCTTTACGAAGAACAATAGCAAACCGAATAGAGTATTTGAAAAAGATAGAGTACTTTAGGATGTGATAAGTATTGGGTTAGAAGTAACTGAGAAATAGATGATTTAAAAAAGTGTTGAAGACATACTGATATTTTCCGTGATAATTGGAATTTCAGGTGGATGGCGCATGTAGTTCTCATCGAAGACGAAAGCGTGATTAAAATATAATACTAGGTGTTTATTGGAACCCTTTCGTAACTTTTTGACAAGGGAAAGATGAAAGCAGAATATTTGACAACGTCTTTGGATGATTAGTAACCACTTTTACAAACTTTCATGGCATTCCCCCTCCCTTCGGAGGGGTTCTGTGGGGGTGTGGTGCAACTAAAATTGGTTAATGTAATTAATACATAATTTTGTTTGTCCTTAATTAAATCACAAACATTTTGATAATAATCAAAGTAAGGTACGAAAACCATATCCGAAATGGTGGCCGAAAATATTATTTCCATAAAATTGGACCCCGTCCACAATTTTTTAACAATTAAAAATAGAAAGATGAAACTCTGGCAACGTCTTTGGATGATTAATAACTTCTTTTACAAACTTTTAAGGCCACACCCCTCCCCACGAAGGGGTCCTGTGGGCAGTAACTCATTAAGTTGTTACACATCATTTTGTTTGTCCTCAAATCACAAACATTTTGATCTTATGCAAAGTGACCGAATATAACTTTCAGTTGTAGCTCATATATCACTGAGGATGACCACTTTGTCGTTGAAACGCGTTTGATAATTAAACGTATATGAGTGAGAATAGTGTTATTTTTATTATTTTTTTAAATATAAATTCCTTCTCACCCGTCAAGCTTAAAGTGTATTTTATATTAAGCAAAGTAGGTTAACCATATCCAAAATGTGTGGCCAAAAACATTGTTTTCTAAAAATACTGGTCTTTGGGAGGAGGCGGGAGGGGGTGATAAAGAAAGGTTGTAAAAGTAGCTATTAATCATCGAAAATTTCATATTTCTATTTTAAATCATTAAAAATTTGCGGGAAGGACCAGTATTTTTTGGAAAAAAGTTTTTTCACCGCCATTTTGGATAGGGTTGTCGTACCTTACTTTGCTTGGTATAAAAAAATGTCTGTGGTTTGAGGGGGGGGGGATGTTGTGTAACAAACCCTATGTTTACATTTACAAATTTTGAGTTGCCCCCATAGGACCCCTTTGGGTGGAGTAGGAATGGTCTTCAAAGTTTGCAAAAGTAGTTACTAATCGTCCAAAGACATTATACTTTCCGTTATCTAAAATTTACGGAAGGGATCCGATACTTTTTGCAACCCCTGGTATATGTATTGCTTCATAGTGGGTTATAGTACCTTAAGTTGATGAGGAACTGTCCTCTTGCGTGACATGAATCCCGTCTTATTGAACAGATCTAGAAAGTAAAGTACATTTAAACACGGAGGGAGAAAGAGAGAGAGACATTTAGACAGTCAGCTCTTGTATCCGAATGACATTATCCTCTTCTATCGCTCGACTCTAACTTCATCGAACACAGTGTATTCTCTGGACCACGACTGCGCATTGTTCCGTTCGACTTAGCACATAATATTAACGCTTAAAGGCACTGTTACACGACAATGGATTAAGTCGTGTCAACACCGCACTGCAGTAACATAGACTTTCACCCGCTCATCTCGACGGCATAGACTGAATCACTAAAGAGTCAATATACTCTCTGGTGAACTGCAGGACAACCCGGCAACCATCCTAACAATACAATGTAGCATGTGACATATCCTTATACGTATACTAGCTGACCCGTACGGCGTTGCCCGTGGTGGTTGGTATTTTCAGTCTTTTTAACGTAATTGTATTCTTTTTAAGTATTCAGTCAGTGAGTGGTATTTGGCTTTTATATAAATAGATCTTAAATAATAAAAGCACTATTGTCATAATAATAAAAGATCAGAAATTATGATTTTATTAACTTTGATCCCCCCAAACCCCTAGTAAAATTTCGAAATTTTTCATACCCTTTCTTAGTGAGCACCTATGGCCCTAGAGGAAGCTACATACCAAATTTTATCCCAATCCGTTCGGTAGTTATGAAGAAATCGTGATTTAATAACATTGATCCCTCCAAAACACCCCCTCCTAAAATTTCGAATTTTTTGAAACCCGTTCTTAGCGAGCGCCTATGGCCCTAGAGGAAGCTACATACCAAATTTCATTCCAATCTGTTTGGTAATTTTAGAGAACTCGTGTTTTAGTAATTTTTACCCCCAAACCCCCTAAAATTTTCAATTTTTTAAAAACCTCTTTTAATTATGGCCCTAGAGGAAGCTACATACCAAATTTCATTC
This sequence comes from Philaenus spumarius, assembly GCA_018207615.1. Lineage (NCBI taxonomy): Eukaryota > Metazoa > Arthropoda > Insecta > Hemiptera > Aphrophoridae > Philaenus > Philaenus spumarius. The sequence goes on from JAGFPH010000712.1 coordinate 323,296, forward strand.
CAATCCGTTCGGTAGTTTTGAAGAAATCGTTTTTTAATAACTTAAATCCCCCAAATCCCCCCTAAAATTTCGAATTTTTTCAAACCCTTTCTTATAGTGAGCACCTATGGCCCAAGGGGAAGCTACATACCAAATTTCATTTCAATCCGTTCGGTAATTTTTGAGAAATCGTGATGAGTGAGTCAGTGAGTGAGTGGTATTTCGCTTTTATATATATAGATTATTTCTCAAATGTTTTTTTTACGCTAAGCGATATCTCTCTTAATTCTTCATCAAAATGAATTATTCAAGCATCATGTTAAAGCTTATTCAACCGCTATTGACGAGAAATAGACACTCAGCTAAAAATTCATTTTTTCTTTACAAAAATGTATTTACAAAACTTTTATATTATACTTCATATGGTTCCTCATGAAAGGTGCCATGTATTAACAGTCTGTTTAACTAACATGACAGCTATTTGTTAGATAAATTGTTTACATTCTATATGCAAGTGTAATCTATCATACAAATCAATAAAATTAAACCAAATTAAATAAATAAACGTAATTTACTTAATTAAATGTTTGTATTAAATCAGGTAAATAGGCCTACTTCTAACTTGCGACTTATTCCCACAGGTCAGCTCGAATTGCTTAGCTTTGAAGTTGTCTGTCTGCTTACGTTTTTTTAAAAATACTTTATTATTATCTCAAAAACTGTTTAAGATAAATTAATGAAACTCAACAGGAAAGTAAATTTGATTAGTTTACACAAATGTCCATAATTTTATTTTTTCTGAAGTTATCCGTTTTAAAATGGCGGCTGTTCAAACTTTTCATAGTTAGATATTTAAAAAAATAATAAGATTTTACGAAAAATGTCAAGGTAGACAGTTTAAAGACAAATTCAACAGTATACAGGGTGGTTATAAAGTCACTTCCCCCCTCTTTAACTTTTGTGTTTGTTAAAACAAACAAATATACTTTGGGGTACGATACTAACCTAACCCAAAGTATCTTTTGAAGCAATCGGAAATTTTGAGTGTCCTCTAAAAATTGGGGATTTTGGGGGCAACTCAAAATAAATAGGAAGTAAGGTCATGTGATACCTCATTTTAAAGATCTATTTAAGACTAGGAAAATCAAATAAAGAAAATAAAAATCAGACCATCCAAAACAAAATGGCGGCCCTAAATTTATTGAAATGAATTGACATAAAGTTGCTAATATCTCGAAAAGGAAGAGTTTTTTAAAAAAAATTCAGGAGGCAAAAAGTGTTTATTTCAAAAGTTCTTGACCTAAAAAATTGCTTCCAAATCGATTTCGTAAATTTAATTGTTTACAAAATTTTCTAAGATGGAGTAAGAATAAAATTTAGGAAATCGATTTTGAAGCAATTTGCTAGGTCACGCACGTTGAAATAAACATTTTTTGTGTCTTGAAGTTTTTCTAAAAACTCTTCCTTTTCGAGATATTAGCAACTTTATGTAGATTTATTTCAACACGTTTAGGGCCGCCATTTTGTTTTGTTTGGTCCGATTTTTATTTTATTTATGTAATTTTCCTAGTCTTAAATAGACCTTTAAAATGAGGTATCACATGACCAAACCTCCCATTAAATTTTGAGTTGCCCCCAAAATCCCCCATTTTTAGGGGACACTCAAAATTTCCGATTGCTTCAAAAGATACTTTGAGTTAAGTTAGTATCGTTCCCCAAAGGATATTTGTTTGTTTTAACAAACACAAAAGTTAGAGGGGGGGGGGGAAATAGTAACTTTATAACCACCCTGTATAAATTTTATCATCAAATAGAGGATAACTGAGAAAGTGCAATAATAATTATGGTTGAAAGTGGTGTTTCGTAATTATTGAAGAAATTCATAGGAGTGGTGTATTAGAAATAAATAAACTGAGGGACATATATATTTTTTTATAAATAAACCTATACATATAAATGAAATTTAAGTGTCTGTGATTTCAAAATATAAGTTTATTTCTAAAATCATTCACACATTACAAAAACCTAAACACACATTTATAAATTGTATGTCTGTCTGTCTGTTTGGTCGGGCTAATCTCCGGAACGGCTGAACCGATTTTGACGAAACTTAAACGTTAACATATAGAGGACTTTTCAGAGAATATTTTAGGCTACTTTTAATTCCGAAATTATTTAAAATTCCTGTTAAAACTTTTAAAATGTAAATTTATAAAAAAAATTAGGGATTTTGTTGACAAATGTTGGGGATATTTCGTGTCTATTTCGATCTGTGTCTTACAGAATGTACCGGTCACAGCTACCTCCACCCAACTTAGATCCAAGTGCCTCTGAAGGGGTTGTCGAGCGAAGCGAGCACGGGCAAAGCACCTAAGGTCGAGAGTAGTAAATGAGCACCGATCATGGTCCACAGAACACATTTTGGGAAGTCGTTAAAACGTATTTACATATATATGCATTCGCACTCTAACGGTATTTTAAGTGTGATTTGGTCCAAATTCGGTACACAAGTCGGTTGTCTAAGTCACTCGGACGAGTTTGTTAGCCAAAAAAACAATCCAGCAACCGGAAGCTCGTTTTTTGACCGAAGTAACTATTTTTTTAAGATTTTTCGTTCTAGAATGAAACTTTTTTACGATTTATCTACAAAAACAAATGCTAGATATTATTCTGCAAATCTTGTTTTTTACACGAATTTAGAACTCACTTGGTTCCCCCAAAATCGATCAAAACGTAAAATACCATAAAAGTACAGGGTACTAGTGGGGAATTTTACCTTGGGGGCATCATTTGATCCGTGGCTGACATTCCAGGTTATACGCTGCGAGCGAAGCGAAGCAGTCCATAAACCGGGTCCACAAGGTCGAGGTGCAAAATCGAAAAGCGTGAGTGAAAGCTAGATGGAGGCTTAGGTACAAACAAATTCTACTAATATATTTCGTACACGCAGGTAGCTATTCAACGCCTTCTCGAGTAGACCAATTTTCCAAATTGTTGGATGAAACCCTAAAACATATAAAATTATTTTTGTAAATTCACTCAACTCACGTCAGCGGTTCAGCTGCGTGGTCGAATTATTGCACTGATTCAGATTGCACAACGGACAATCTTCCAGGAAACGTAAAAACTCGCTTAACCTATGCGGGGAAGGTCGTAACAGTAAATTTCTCGCGGTTTAAAAGCGATATTTCAAACCAGTTTGGAAGTAATTTATCCCACATATCGTAAGTACAATCTGTCCGTGACGACAGACGGACAGACGTCCACCTAAGCGGAAACGCGTTGTCGATTATCGAACTAATAGCGGAGTGGGTGTAGCAAATGAGCTAACACCTTTCTTTTAGAGGAAGCTACGGTTTTGCGGTCGTTCGGACGTCGGTTCGTGCGGTCGCTTTATGTCATAGACTTTTACGTAACACTGTTTGCTTTGGTTCGACCCACGCTGCGTGATTTCGTCATCGGGGTTTTTTTTCCGGTCGTTATGGATTCGGTCATGTTGGCGTAATTGTCTGCAGTTCTCAGTTACAACGAGCTGCTGGGTGATATTGCAATTCTTACTCGGTAAATAAAAATTTTAGACGACAAATTGACCAAAATTTTTATCACTTGGTTTTTATTTTAAAGTTAAATGTAACTTTAAAAACTGCAAAGCTTTTAAATAAATAAACTTCATTTAATAATAAATACTAATTAAATCCAAATACATTATTACAATATTTCCTGTGATGATGTAACACAGTCCGTATGACTCACTTGAAAGGGGGTCTCCGATTTGTTTAAAAATCTGTATACTCCTGACAAATTTTAAATCCAAACAAAATTACAGTTCTCTCATTTTAAAGAACTGTTTAATATATCTAAATTAAAATGTACATTATTCCATTTTGTCTTCTTTGTTTCCTGGATCCTTAATTTTGAAGCACACAGCTGGTATCCTGGGGTGCCTGGACACCCCAACTTTAAAATGTACAAAATAATCATAAATAAGATACAACATTTTATGAAAACACTTAATATATATTTGCACGTGTGTCTAGTTTATTATCCATACACATTCTGGATGATTAAAAAAAAACAAGAGGTTAAACAAACATTGTACTAAATTATGACAAATTCTAAAATAAAATGCATACCTTCACTCAATATTAAAAAAATTTAGCTTTACAATTTTTTACGACTAAATAAATAATAATCATAAAATGCACTATTAATTTTTATAATAAATTTATATTTATACCTTTAAGGGGCTCCGGAGCACCTAAAATTTGATTTTTTGATTTTTTTGTCTGTTATTGCTTATTATTGTCCTTTTATTTAGCTTTAAAACAAGCCTAAATTTATTATTATATCTCAACTCTAATTGATTAAAAATACGTTTTTGGTTCGTATGTCACAGGAGAATACGACAAATTTTGTATCATATTCTTAATACTTTTGATATGATTAATCCAATTTGAAAATAATTAAAATTGCGCCTGTGGTGGGAATTTTCATTTTGGCAGGGATATTTAGCTTTTTCTGTGATTCCTAACCTGACAGTCTGATTATACAGTCTTTGTTGATATTCAGCTGATGATAACACTGCATATGAGGCTGGCATGTATTATATATGTAAGTAAAACTTTAAACATGTTTTCCGGAAATCATATATTTTATTCACAAAAGGAACAATTTATGAAAATCTATCCAACAAAATGATCTGAAATATTCAGGCGTTGTTTAATAGAGTATACTACAGGTTTTAAACAGAACATTTTGTAATATAAGTGATCGTTTCTAAGTTATGACTGAGACATATAGCAAAAACTGGTAAAAATTCTATTATTTAATAAAAATAATGACAAAATGTATTCAAATACTTGTATTGCAAAACCCTAAAGTTAAATTTTGTATTTAAGTAGTACTAACACAGTGATAAAATTTTACTAATTTTGATTTAGTAGTTTCGGAGAAAACGTCCCTTAAATAAAAAATCCACCCTCCACCCAAAATTAGATACGACACCACAAAGGTTATATACAAAAACTGAACAATGTTTTCAATATTTTTATTTCATAATCTGATTCCGTTTTCTATTTTAGAAGAATAACTGAAACAAGAGTCAAAAAATTAATTAACAAGAAGAAATTTATAAAAATTAAGAAAATCTATATCGTAGGGTGTTGAAACACCCCAGGGTACCACTTAAAGGTTAATGAAAGAAATATTCACATTACTTACAAATAAAACTGAAATAAATAAAATTTAAATGCCTGTTTGTAATTTCAAAATAAATCCTTTTTCAAAGGAATATTCACACTTAACCAAAACCTAAACATGAGTTTTTACATTTTTTGTCCGTCCGTTTGTCCGGGCTATTCTCCGAAATGGCTGAACCAATTTTGACGAATCTTTCATTTGCATTTAGAGGGCTTCTCAGAGACTAATCTAGGCTACTTTTTACCCCAGATATATTTAGGGTTTCTATTTAAAAATTGGAAATTAAGTGTTTTGCTGTCGATGCTTGTATATTCGACTTCGGTCTTACATTATGTATAGAACACCACTACTTCCGCCATTCTACGCCGTTCCAAGTGCCTCTGTCCTAATCAATCTTCATTTCAGTGAAAACATCAGAGTATGCAATAATCGGTTTGTATTTGCTTCGCCACGAGTCGCCCTGGGGTTAAAACTAAAATTACGGGCAAATTTCGCGTTTTCAGAGTAAGCCGTGTGAAGTAGTGACCGCTTCTGCGCTTCCAGTGTGAAATACGGAACATTGTTTATTTAGTTTCTTTCAGGCGAACCTTACCACTTTTCACTTTCATTAGTGATTTCTGAAATATCTTGATACACGTCAGTCCGGACTCTGAAAGTAATGGAGTGTCCATAAACCTACTTATCAAAATTGTGTATCCCTTCCGTGGTAAAGGGGACCAACGACCTGTCTGAAACTAATTTATGGCCAGACAAGAACTCTGTTGAGAAACTATAACGACAATGATCGAGTATTTTGGCTGTGAAATCGATTGCGAAACCGCCTTGTCTCGAACAGCATATAATAGAAATGGTCCTATTGTTATTTAAATATGGGTGTAAATTAGTGCAAATGAATGTGGGCCAACTGTGAAAAATCTTAGGGAGAATGAAATATCAATAATTCTTTTTATGAATTATGCCAGTAAATTATTCTGCAAAAATGATTAATATATTCATTGTATATGTCTGCAGTTGCAATAGTATGAAACAAAGATGAAGTATATCTTTATTATAATACTAGCTGGCCCGACCCGGCTTCGCACGAAGAGACAAATCATAGTTAAATATGGGGATTTTTAGAAACTTTGACCCCCCCCCCCAAACCCTCATAAAATTTCGAATTTTTTTAAACCCTTTCCTAGTGAGTATCTATGGCCCTAGAAAAAGCTACCAAATATCTTTCCAATCCGTTCTATAGTTTTGGAGAAATCGTGATTTATTAACTTTGAAACTCCCCAACCCCCTTTAAAATTTCAAATTTTTTGAAACCTATTCTTAGCGAGCATCTATATCCCTAGAGGAAGCTACATACTAAATTTCATTCAAATCCGTTCTATAGTTTTGGAGAAATCGTGATTTAGTAACTTTGATCCCCCCAAACCCCCTTTAAAATTTCGAATTTTTGAAACCCTTTCTTAGCGAGCGCCTATGGCCCTAGAGGAAGCTACATACCAAATTTCATTCCAATCCGTTCGGTAGTTTAGAAGAAATTGTTTTTTAATAACTTTGATCCCCCCAAACCCCCCCTAAAATTTTGAATTTTTTTAAAACCCTTTCTTAGTGAGCACCTATGGCACTAGAGGAAGCTACATACCAAATTTCATTCCAATCCGTTCGGTAGTTTTTGAGGAATCTTGATGAGTGAGTGAGTGGTATTTCGCTTTTACATATATAGATTACATTATTATTTTGACTGTGCAGCGCGATATCTTGTGTCAAAAACATTTTGTATGTTTGTGTGTTCCAACTTTATATTTGACGTGCTCAAATTGTGAGTGAAGATTATTTACTAAAACTGAAGATGAGAGACTGTTCATGAAACGCGTAGTGATAAACTGCTAAAAGTTGTATGGCTGTTAACCAGGTATATTAATATATAGTTTAAAAACAAATCTGTTGCTTAATTTTTCATCGAACATTTCATCTTTACAGTTACACTTCTTTGTGTTAGATTTTTCATGCGTTAGTTTAGTCTGCTAAAGATGGAACCTCGCAACACAGGTTCGAACCTACCTAATAACTATCGTTTCACCTGCGCTATACACAGCAGCCGTCTTTAGTAGTAATCTAACATACACAAAGTAAATACTTTGTGCAACAAACAAAATTCTTGTGAGAACGATTTATTTGTAACACAATAAAGCAAACTTATTTCAGTTATTTAAACTTCTATTTTAGGTTTAAAGCAGACAAATTACTTATTACATAACTAAGTGCTACCCCACCCTCCCTCCACCACCAACCCCCGCTGCGACTCATGGCGAAGCCAGTGCAAATTACAGTATTTTAAATTCGGTCATATACTTTTTTATTATCGCATCTATTAAAGCACTTCCAATTAAAAGCTGCGTCCGGATGCGATATTATAAGGACGCAGTAGTGCAACCAAATCTTATACAATTATGTCATGAAACAGTGTGATATTTTAAAGAATAAGTTTGTTTTATAGGGTATAAGGTTTCTTAACAAAATATTATATCATATTTTTTTCAGTGAAATGACGATTGATTAGGGCTTAAATCGTGGTAGCGAGTTAGGGTTGACCCTGACTTAAGTTAATTTTAAAGTGAAAAATAATACAATTCTGGCCAAACGTTTACAAGTTCACAAGTTTACAACTTCAATCAAAACAAACCCCTCTGGATGTTGGTTGTTTTTTAACATAACTTATAAAATAACATAATAAGTTAAACTAACATGTAAAATTACATTAGTAGGATATTATATAACAGTACCAGGAGTCCGAGCCAAAGCTCGATTATAAGCAGGGCTATGATTTCAATAATAAATATTGGATTATTGAGTTTTGAGGTTAGGCCTATAACATTAAACAACTAAATAAAGGGTATATACAACATTAGGCTTACCTGTAATAAAAATACAGTTTAAAGGATTAACCACAATCTCAACGCTATGCCTCAGCAATAAGTCGGGCCTAAATTAAAGTATTATTTCAATATCGTTTTATTCCTAGGGCCTAGTTCGCTCACGTCAATAACTACTATTATTGTAAATTTCCGTGAACATCGTTTAGGTTAGGCCTATAACATTAAACAACTAAATAAAGGGTATGTTTATTATGTTTTCGTTGCCATGGTAACTATAAATAGATACAACATTAGGCTTACCTCTAATAAAATATAGAGACAGTTTAAAAGAAAGCAGATGATTATTGTAATGGCATTGAAAACATTTGCATCAGCTGTGCTTTGTATTGTTTAAAATGGACAAATTTCACTTTTTAATTTAATAAAAAGACGTAGAAAACGAATTTTCCCAGACTGGTTACCATTTCCAATCGATTTCTCGTGGCCAAAAGCCTAATATAAAATCAAAAAATCAAAAATCCTTAGACGGAGATTCCAGATCCATTTAGCAGACAAACAATTATCTCTCGCTTTAGAAGATAAGATGACTGGCTTTTTAACGTTCCTGGCATGTTGATCCTGTATATATTTGTTTAGTTAAGTCCTTTATGTTTCCATCATTCAGATAAAATTCTACTGATAGTGGTTTTTAGTGTAACCAAAATGCAGAACTGAAGAGTAATTGAAGCAGTATTTTGTATTAAAACCTACTCCCCTAAATAATAATCCCTCGCATAGGCCTATTTTCAAGATATATATATTTTTCAATTGCTTTTCTGCTAATATACCTTTATTCCATCAAAACTGAGTAACACTGTAGAATGGTAGGCATTTGCTAAGGGGATCTTTTAAAATATATTCTGCATACTGCTTACAGTTTTGATTTATCTTTAAGGATTTAGTCAGAGTTAGCTCCCAAAACACATTAAAATCTTTTTTAAATCCATTACTATTCAGATGCCTTTTAATAAACCATTGTGAAACAGACCCTTAATCATCCAGACAGTAATGCTTAGTAGATTAGTAAAAATTTATCGAAATAAAGTACGCAGAATTGAGATAAACCTTTAAAAACAAATAAACAGTTCCTCTTTATATTAGTTTAAATAAATGGATGTTTGTTTCCTGGCTTCGGACTCTGCCATTTTCTGACAATTCCTTGGTCTTTAAACTTTGAAAACTTGCCAGAATCTCGTCCCAACAATAAATCTACCAAATTACCTTCTAAATTCGTGCGTAATCGACGGTTTCATCTGTCCACGGATAAATTTATTCAGATGCGGCTAATTTTTGAAAATTTTCCCCAATCGACCGTTTTTTTACCACACGCAGCACTCATTTGCATAGGATTAGTTTCGGCAGAATCCGTAGGAACGGTTACGTCATTGGTCGAAATTATTAGCTTTTTTTGTCACTTACTTGTCCGAATCAATTGCTATTTTGTGAGTACGTAGGTTTTCGGCGACGTGATGGTGGATTTATGTATCACCGTCGGTTAGATTTGAGAACGAAATGGCCGCTCGATTATTATAAATCCAAGTAAAATTAATAGAGTTGGCGATGATTTTATTTTTACGAAAATTTATATTCACCGACGTGAGTTGAGCGAATTTCCAAAATTAAGTTTATATGTTTTCGTGTGTCAATCAACTATTTGAGAAATTGGTCTACTAACGAAGGCACTGAATAGCTGCCTAGTTATACGAAATACTTATAATTTCTGAAATTTCTGCACTTCTGCAAATTCCACTAGCAGCAGAAAAATTGGCATTCGCAATTTTGTCTGGCGACTTCGAATTATGGAATACTTCGCTTCGCGAGTTTCACCCAGGCCGACGGCCTCTGATCAAAAGCTGTCCCAACGGTAAAATCCCTCACGTAGATTTGAACCAGCTACGTTTATGGTACTTAAGTTTTGATTAATTTTGGGGGAATCAGACGAGCTATAAGGTCGTGTAAAAAACAATATGTGCATTATAGTCTCATCAATTTATAGCACTTACGTAAAACCCCGAAAAGTTACTTTCTAGTACGAAAAATCTAATAAGTTTACTTCAGGTCAAAAATCGTTCTTCCAGTTGTCGCATTTTTTGTCTAACGAACTTGTCCGAGCAACTTAGAAAACCAAAGTGGGCACCAATTTGGACCAAATCGGTCATAAAATGCGGCCGTTAGATTCCGAGCACGTGTACATATTATATATGTACAATTATACATATACGGGGCTGTATACTGGGTGTTCAAAAAGACCCGCCCCCCAACCCTTAACTTTAGAACAAGTTGAAATAAATAAATGAGCTTCGGGGTATCTTTATACGACAAAGGGAGATGAATTTCGGTGTAACCAATCACTTCTCCCCTTACGCCTGCTTCCCCCAAAATCGATGGAAAGGTAAAAACCTTTAAATCACCTGGTATTATTTACCTCGCGAAACGAGTTTGTACGCTGCGAGCAAAGCGAAGGTGGATGAGGGGGAAACAAATTCTACTAATATATTTCGTACACGCACTCAGTGCCTTCGTGAGTAGACCAATTTCCCAAATAGTTGGTTGAAACCGTAAAACGTATTAAGTTAATTTTGGAAATTCGCTCAACTCACGTCAGATGTTCAGCTGCTCGATTAAATTATTTGTACTTCGCGCTATTCCCGCGTCTTTACTAACTAGAATAGATGTCGAGAACAAATTGACACATTATGTATTGATCATATGTTTCCACCGCCCATCTTTTTTGAATTCCGTGTAATTTTCTAACCATTAGCAAATCTGGCGAGAATTTCCTCGCCAAATATAATTACGTAAATATACAATTGCATTGACAAAGGCCGATATTGCGTCAATTTCCGCGCATTTCCAAGTAATAAATAATACGAATGTTGCATTTCCTTCGCAAAAGTATAATTATTATGATTTACTAACTCTCCTATATACAGTTAGCCTAAGTGGTAAAGTATTCGCTCGTTTCCATATTTGCAACCTTGAATGCACGCATTGACATTTACAACACCGCTTTGATATCATTGTAAACTCCGCAATTAATTGCACTGACTCTAATCTTTCCGGTATGAAATAGTGGAAGAAAGATGCATTAAAGTAATTGAAGAGAAGATGTGGATGTCTTCGAATGAGGAAATAAAATACACCTCCATACGCCTAAGAAACCTTGGATGTAACATTTGATCAACTATTAGCATAAAGAAATTATTATTACTTTGCAAACGATTTTATAGGAATAATTATAGGCTGCCTAAAAGGCGAAGAAAATAATTCGATCGCTCAGCTGAACCGATGAAGTGTGTTGAGCGAATTTCCAAAATTAACTTTATATGTTGTTGGGGTTTAAACCAACCATTTGGGAAATTTATCTGCTCACGAAGGTGCTGAAAAGTATTGGTAGAACTATTTGCTTCTTATGATTTATCTTAGGCTCACCCTTTTCTTCGTGCTGCTCGTAGCTGAAAAACTCTCTTCGAGAGTTTGCACCCTCGTTCTTGCCAAAACATAATTTCCTGGTTTTGTCTATAAAGAAACAACAATAATATTAGAGAAAGAAATTACGTGTTTAGTTTTTAGCCGATAGCTCGATTAACTTTTAAGCTAGGGGAAAACATTTAAAAATACATTTTGTTTGTTGTAATAAATTACCTAGGAATTAGTTGTGTTCAGCCCGAATTGTAGATCTAGCTACAGCGCTGTTTCTTACAACTCTGTCGTCTTAGTCAGGTTTGTACTAACACTAACACACACAAAATCAGAGTAAAACTCATCGTTAGTATAATATAATAAAAATGTTTGTGGCTACATTGTTTAGGTCATCCTTGTCCAGCTGCAGGTAGATAATACTAGATGTGGACATCGGTTATCAGTAAACGTTTATTCTAGTTTGGCGATTACGTTATATAAGGGATTGCAAGAAAATTTCAACTTGCCGTTTAATATATCTGGATTATTTTTATACTCTTTAAACATCTGAAATTCTTCTAATATATCCATTGCAGTACCTTATTTTGTTTTTTTACATATTGTTATATATACGTATTTTTTAAAATAAAAAGTAGGCCAAACTTTCGATGTTTGTTAAATTTTTTTCTAAATTAGAAATATTTTACATTAAAAATTTTAATGGCCGCCATTTTTAAAGTGTAAAAAAGAACGTTGTTCAAGGCAGGGTAACCAGTTACGTAACAAATATGTACAGAAAATTTGAGTTTATTAACTACTTCTAAAAATATTAAGTCTTCAATAAAAAAAAATGGACGATAATTCGAAAACTAAGCATTTCCTAACCTATTTTATTGGATTTTTTCTTATTTTCACCTATAGCCTAGTGAGGTTTGGGACAATATTTTATGTATATAGTTTTAACATCGGAAGTATTGAACCGATTTTTATGAAACTAAACTCTTTCTCAAGTCAAATACACAGAAATGTAGATCTATGCATTTCATTTAACTTTCTCCGATCCATTCGTTCCCCGGTTAGCAATACTTACAGCTCAGAGCAGAGCATTCGTTGGCAACACTGTTTTTTCCAAGATCATCACCCGCAAGACGGTGTTTATGGACCGTGAGAGAAATGATGCCTAGATTGAATTAACATTTTGCCTACATGAGGAACTCATAGGCGTCTGATTATCTGTGAACTTTGACATACAAACAAACACTTGGCTCAAAACAACTTTCATCTTCAGTGGAACTATCGGTTCTGTCAAAAGATTGCGTCATATCACAACAACGGTATACCTCAGGGATCACACAATGGGGATTATTCTTTTACTTGTTCAAGGTTACTCATCTGCAGTAGGAAAATGTTCACATTTTCGTACATGAGTCTGTTTTGAATTCAGTATCCTATAATGTTTGAAATTAACACATGCTTTTTAAACTTAGCCATTTAACGTAAATAAATAAATAATGCATAACCACTCTCATTTACTTAAAGCTATTGTATAGTTACCCTGAAGGTAATTGTCCTAGCCTAGCCATAATTCACCCTTTCTGTCTGTTTTTGAAGCTTTAAAAGTAAGATGATTTAATAAATTTCATTGCAACAATAAACATTTATTTTAAGACCCACATTTTCATTCCCCCACTTTAAATGTTCAATCTTGTTTTTGTTGTCAGCAGTGCTATAACTATAAAGTTCATTCACCAACTTCTATAAATTTTTTTTGTTAGAATTATTTCTAGATTTTGTTTATTGGATGCTTCACCATATAGGCCCTATACAGGGTGTAAAAAAAACTTTCAGAACTTTGAAATATGATTAATTATACAAAAAGGAAGAAAAAAGTTAACATAAACATAAGCCCGAAAACGCATCGTTTTCCAGATATCCGCCATTTGGTTTTTGTACAAAATAATTTATATCTAGAGAACGGTTTTACTGATTGAGTTCAAACTTCGCTTTGTTTATTAACCTAACAATGATATATCTCAAGAAAAATAAGCGATTAAATCCAGTGATGCGTTTCAAAATGCTGGCTGTTTGAAAATTTCTAACCTAAATTACTCAAAAACCGTACATTTTAACTGTCAATGTACGGTCAAATGTATGTCAAGACCCTTTTTGTAGCGCTTTTTATTCCCTATCGGTCGATGTAACTGTCAAAACAATCAGATGAAGGATAATAGTTAAGTTATGTGTAATAATTGGTTTGTTCAACCCGGCTACCTATACCAACACAGTAAATACTACAATATCGTATGTAAATTTGCTGTCATTATCTTTAACTTAGCTATTATCCTTCATACGATTGTTTTGACAGTTACACCGTCCGATAGTGAATCAAAAGCTCTACAAAAAAGGTGTTTTTCAAAAAACATATTTTGGTTCTATTTTTGATCATAAATAGTACTTTTACAGTTCGAAGGGTAACCATAAAAAATAAAAATTCTGCTGGTAAATGATCATGAAAAAGTACATTTTCCAAAATATTCTCTACAGATTACGATGAAATTGTTCATAAAATATTAAGTTTATTGATACAAAGCTTTACAAATAGTTACAAGGTTTACCAAATAGAATTTAATCTGATGTTTCTTTTATATACATTGTTATAAAAGTCAAGGTAATTTTCTTCTCCGACAAATATTTGTTGTAAAATTTTAAGAAATGCTTTTATTTGTTATGTATTCAATTGAGAATGTCTTTCACCACCGCAAAAACAGTAATTATTTCCAGAATAAAGTTTATGACTCGAGATTTGATTTACTTTGACGTTGGTTTTTTAACTAGCCCACTTATATTCAGAGACTTTAATGCCATAAAATTACAAAGCTCACTGTCCAAATCAATCATTTCGACTACACTTCGTTAGGATTGATTAAGGCCTAATAATAATGTTAAAAACCGGTACTTCTCAGGGTCACGATCTTGGCCGATTGTTTGTATAAATTTAATTCAAACATTTAACAAGCTCGGTTTGATTTCGACGTATAATTTGAACAAATTAGGAGGTAAACAAACCTACGTACCGGCTGATTTAAACTAGTGACACTAATTTAACCTAATTTCCGTGCAGTAAATATGGTAGTTGCACTCATTCCACGACCTCGACCCGTGGCATTTATACCAATTATTGAATTTAGATCGCGACATTGATTATTTTTGCTGCATTGTTTTATAGTGAAATACGGCGGTAGAATAAACGCAGTTTTATAATGAATAGTGGAATGACGTAGTAGGTTTGTTGGCAAATGCAATACTCTCATAATAAAATTTTATTTAAATGTGTTTAGTAAAATATAATTGAAAAATAGAACAAATAGTTGTGTCTTTCATTAGAAGGGTAAATTTGAAAATTGCAATTAAAATAAAACATCAGGCTTTAAAAGAGTTGGAAAGTCTGACAGTACGGAAAGATTTGATTTTACTCCATAGCCTATCTGATATCAATGAAATTTACTTTAATCGTACATGTTGAGATGTCTACAAGGCGGGCTTCAATGTTGACCCAATTCGTTTCTATAGCAGCGAAATATTTTTTTAAAGTATACATATTGTCAGTACTAATCCATCATCGGCCTACTTTAGAGGCTCATAAAAGTAATGAAAACAATTATGTAAACATAGGTCGAAAAAAGCTTCCTTAAGACGTTATAGCCACTGAAGATGAAAATGTTTACATTTTCCTTCGTGTAAATATTCAATAACAGTTATAAATTCAATAACATAATGTAATGTTTGGAATTAACACATCCTTTTAGAACCCCCTCATATGATGTAAATGATTAAATAATTCATAAGCACTCTCCTTGACTTAGGAAACCTATTGTATAGTTACTCTGACCAATAATTTTGTTTTTTCATTTTATTATGCTTATAGCTCAACTGGATTGTTAATAATTAATTACTAATTATTACCTTGTTTTGAGGTGATGCTGCCGAACAATCCTAAATTTTTAATTAAATATAGTTTATTACACTAAATTCAGTCATTTTCAAATGTATACGTAAAAGCACACATTAAACAAATAAATTTTTTCTCTGAAAAGTAATTTTCGTAACCATAATTCACTCTGCCTTTCTGTTGTTGTAAACCTAATGTAAGATGATTAGTTCATTACAACATTAAACGTCTATTTTAAGACCCACATTTTCATTCTCCCACTTTAAATGTGCAATCTTGTTTTTTTTTTATAACCATCGCCATCCCTTATTCATTCACCTACTTATATAAATTTTGATTGTTAGAACAATTTCTAGATTTATTGAATTCTACTTTATAGGCTCATTAAAATAATGAAAACATTTATATAAACATAGGTCCAAAAAAGCATCACTAAGAGAATTGCTGCTAGTAAAAATTATAAACGTGATTTCAGCTCCAAAGGTAAAATTAAGCTCTACTTTAATCACTGAATCAAAAATTAATAAATGGGTTTAGTGATTTATATGATTTTTAACGGAAAAAATGTACAGAAACCGGTTCCAAAATTGCATTTCCAGTAATAAATGAGAGAAGTGAGTTAAAATACAAAAGATTAAAATACAGTAGAAAAGCCTACTTTTTAAAAGTTCAATAAATGTAAGCCTATAGAGATTTGAATTTTATTTAAAAAAAATCGATGTAGATAAA
Organism: Philaenus spumarius; assembly: GCA_018207615.1. NCBI lineage: Eukaryota > Metazoa > Arthropoda > Insecta > Hemiptera > Aphrophoridae > Philaenus > Philaenus spumarius. The sequence goes on from JAGFPH010000712.1 coordinate 339,460, forward strand.
GTCAATACAATTTTAAAACAATACTAATAACTCGTTTGAGGTGTTTTAATTTCAGAAGGTGTAATTGTGTTTGTTTTTCAATAAAAATCTATTTGATAAGCATTCAATCCTATTACTTTAAATGAGCAACTCTTGTATCTATCTTTGAATCTGTCGCGGATCTCGAAAACGGCTTTAACGATTTTGATGAAAATTTGATTATAGGAGTTTTTTTGACGTAAAGAATCGAATGCGCTGGGTCTTATGTCTGCAAAAATGCCAATAAACTCGGAAAAATGCGCATAAAATTTAAACTCTGAACTTCTTTTTATACCACCTTTCAAGTCACTTGAAAGTTAGTAGATACAAATTCTTTTTATTCCACCTTTAAAGTCATTAAGTATTCGAATAGATACATTATAGATACAACCCAGATGTTAAGAATACTGAGCGATGCTCGGTCACCCAAGTACAAACGAGCCAAAGATAAGCGAGTTTTCTAACTGCTAGCTAAGCGAAGCAGCCATCTGAGGCCGTAGGCCAAGGCGGGGTTGGGACGTGAATCATCCAGGGGCAGAGCTCCTAGTATTATATTACATTAAATTAAATTACATTATATTATTAAAGTTTTTATATCAGTTAGATTAATAAAGACAAGTGTGTGAAAACATGGTTCGAATGTGCTCAACTGGGTTAAAGAATATTATTAGGCCTATACTATTGACAGGATTGTTTTCTAAAGTATAATTCTGGTGTGAATGACCATCTCTAATCAATTTTAAAGTGACTCGGAAAAAGACTTGGAAATTAAACTATTTCAAGACGATGGCAGGTGAGATTAAGTTTGAAGACCTTTCGGTCTGGTCTGTAAAAGATGTAATAGCGCTTTTTGGCAAAATGTTTACTTTAAAATTAATTATCACAACGCAACGCTCAAAACTTCAAAAATGTCGTGCAATATAAAACTACATGCAGGTTATAAATCATAGAAACTAGCTTGTTTTCGTTCAAATAATTTTATTTTTTTGAGTTTTAAATATTTATTACTCAATCTGAAAGTATAGTTACTGCACTTTGACTATCTGCATTTGTATTATTACTGGTGAATAAAACATATCTACTTTATTTACTTTTATTTAGCTTGTATTTTTCCCCCATCTACAAGCTCTACAATACCAAATAACGTATTCATAACATCAATCCAAAAAAACCATTTAAAATTTTCCTTGGCAGTTCCCACATATATTCTACAATTTAAATAATACAAAACCTGAATATTCTACTTCATTTTAAATATACACATATTCCTTAAAAACTGACCAATAAATCTCCCGTGTATAATTTATCAAATAATATACGCCTAATATACAATAAACGCTGGTTACGTGACCATAACAAATCTACATTTATGGAAGTAGTTTCAGCGAAGATGTCGCGGTCACTGGGCTTGAATTGCCCGGTTGACATTGTAAACCAAACTATTTTCAAGGTCTTGGGAAGCTTTGGATTTCACGTGAATTCGGTTCTAGTTGAAACCATACTGGGAGGCTGTGGCTAAAGTTATTAATTTATGGATAGTACTTTAATTTAGTATTAATAATAAATTAGGAATTAGTAAAATAGTTTTTATATTTGTTATATGCAAGGTCAGTAATAAACATGCAAACAATTTTCACTTAAAAATGTATTTTAAAATAATAACAATACTCTAATTCTCACACACATACGTTTAATGATCAAACGCGAGTTATAAGTTTTTAGTTGTAGCTCATGTATCACTGAGAATGACGACTTTGTTGTTGAAACGCGTTTAATCATTAAACGTATGTGTATGATAATTGGTGTATTGTTATTATTATTTTAAAATAATTCCTTCTCAATCGTCAAGCTTAAAGTTTATTAAGTTAAAAATGTAATTGAAAAATACTTGTTACGTGCACTGAGAGACAAGAGCTAAAATCATATCTGATATATTGATTGATCTATAGCTTGTCGGAAATATGTTTGTCAGTATTATTTTTATATTTTGTATAAATCTCTCTCTCACCCACTTGTTAAAGTTTCCTGTATTCTACGCATTATTTTGCGTATACTTTTAAATTTCAAACCGTCTATCCGTTCGTTATCAACCCAGCCTAAAGTATCTAATCTTCTGGACGTCGTTTCTTATCCTGCGTTAAAGTATTAGGCCTTCTACAAACTCTGTTTATGACTCATTGTAATCTCAAATATCCAATCTGTGCTTTTATTTTTCGTCACCAACATTTGGTTCGTTCTTCTCTATATTCCGCTATGTCCCGAGTATTCTTTCCTATCCACTCGTTAACGTCTCTAATTCCTCTATTGCTTCTTTCTTATTCCTCGTAAAAGTTTCTGTAATTAGCGTTATCCTTTTTCGTATCTGTACCATTAATACTTAAAGAAATGTTTTCCTACGTTTCACCTAAAAGTACTTCATGCTTGTTTAATTTAATATTAAACTAGGATATGGGTTTATTCCTAGTAGAAGTACAAACAAATATTTCTTACGTAAATTGTTTAGATAAAATTTTGTAAATGCTCATTATTTACGCAGTTTTGTATGTTTATAATATTTTCCTGTCATAGATGCAATTAAATTATTCCCTCATAAAGTAATTATATTATTTATAATAGCTAACGTAAAAGTTAGGTATAATTCAACCTACTTTGTTTTTGTTTATGGGTATATCATTGAAGTGTAAGGCAGTTTTACTCGGTAAATTGAAGGAATAAACTTATTGAATTCCAACATTTATCCTTGTAAAGTGTATTTTACTATATAATTACAACTACTAAAAGGACATATTTCCCGAAGATCTTGTTACTTCACCGACGGCCAATTATTAGAAAGTCAGTCGTATATCAATCCGACATGATTATTACGTAAACACAGCATCAGTTATGTTTTTTTACGAGTTTTCATGCAATCGGTTCTGCCTAGAAAGGAGAACTACATGATGAAAGTTGTAAAGCAACTGAGGAAGATGTGCCAAACGCCCTTATTCAGTTATCCTTGGCCGTACATCCGTGCAAGAGTTGCACAACGGAAAGGTCTCAGCTCATCCTGTGCGGAATAATTGCATATGTTTACAGTTAGCGAGGAAGATTACTCCGAAGTTGTGTAAAATCTAATTAGACGGAGTTTCGGCAAACACCGTGTGTGTAGGCGTAAAGTGGTCGAGACCTTGGACGCAATGATTTATGGCAATCCTAAAATTATATGCCGATCAAAATAGCAAATTTCAGTAATCCCATATTAGAAAAGATAGAGTTTTACTAGTTTTTGAAACGAAACTCAAAACTTAGTTGTCTGTACAAAGCTAGGGTAATTCCGGACAAAGGTTAAGGTGTAAGTCTAACTTGATATAGTGCAGTTCCGGACATTTATATTTATTCGATTAATTTTTAAGTACACTTATTTCATTTGGTACTTTACAGAACAATCATATTTTATATTTATAGGATACTTCTAAAAAACATAAGTATCTCTAACTAATGGTAAATTAAATTTAAAATAAAAGCCTATAATAATTAAAATGATAAATATATTGTCCTTTATACAGGATGTCCCCGAACTCTCTGGTCTCCTTTTGTGGATTTGTTCGAGGGATCTAGACAAACATTTTTTTACAATATAAACCTAGGCACAATATAAATTGATAATTTTTTTATTTATTTTTTTTATTTAAGGATTAAAAGTGGGTTGATGAACAATGTAAAATAATATGTATTCCATTATTTGTTTGTAATACCAGCATACCTACTCACCATATTGTTGTGTTTACTGTGTTGGTATAGGATGCCGGGTTACATAACTTAACTATTATCCTACATCCGATTGTTAGACAGTTACACCATCCGATAAGAAATTAAAATTGTTGCAAAATATGTCTTGAAATTTTTTCTTATATGTACAGTTTTTGGATAATTCAGGTTTGAAATTTTCAAACAGCCGCCATTTTGAAACGCACGATTGAATATAATCGCTTATTTTTCTTCACATAGATTATTGTTAAGTTACAATTTATTTGAAGTTTAACCTAGATATGAATTATTTTGTAAAAAAACACATACTGGCACACATACGACAAAGTAAGCACCGTGTTTGTATTGTGATATATGTTTGATACGATCCCAGGAATAAATCTACAAAACGGCAACAGAGAGTTCGGAAACACCCTGAATATACTTTACAAATGAAATGAAAAACACCTCCATAACCAATAACTACCAATCAAAACCCTCCAAGGAGTCTGTGATGAGGTTACAACTCTTCTAAAACTGTAGAAAGGAAAAGAAATCTTTTAAAATTTAGGAAAATTGTCCGGCATTTTTGTAATTTTCACATTATGTGCTTGTACTTATTAGATATACAAAATTTTGTTGTCAGTCATTTAGCATTTGCATTTCTAGTTCCGCAATAAAAACGAACGCGCACCCTTACATACTTGCACTTACAAAGATATATTTTTAATCCCTAATAACAAATTCAGTCATAATTCATGTGACACATTTGTACACTTAATAAAATAATAAATAACATTTATAATGAAAGCAAATATATCCTTATATATAATACGTGAAGCAACTCCTCCCTTATTTCTGGACCAAATGTAATGTTTGAGTTGTCAAAACATTCGTCTCATTTCGAAGTTTTGCAATAAGGTTTTAGATGTCAAATGTTCTTATCCTTAATCTCAAATGTCGGGGTTTCCCCACAAGATTAACACGGAACGAATTTAAAAACCATTTCTATACAAAACAGCTATTTATAATAAGAAACAAACTAATCCACCTGCTTTCGTGGATGTAAATAACGATGTTTATAGTAAATTAAACATAATTTTATGTTAGGCCTAAACTGTTGAAACAACTTCTTGAATGTATTTCCATTCATTACCATAGGAACCAATTGAATAAAATAACAGAATAAACAATTAATTCGGATATCCAGCTTTTAATATAAAATATTATTTTTAGTTTCAACACACACAAACCAATAAAAACTTAATTTAAGGAATTTAAAAATAAGAAAAACTATGTTGCATCCTAATTAAAAATAAATAAGACATATAGTAGGCCTATGTATTAATAATACACGGTAATTGATAGTGAGTAACTTTTTGGTTAGATTTTTGATTAAGGGTTCTCCTAAACCTTATTGGTTCTTTTAGCCTTTATTATAACTATTGTTATAAAATACACGAAATAATTTGATTTGAACATTTAACATTATTTACCACCTTAGTTTTGAGGTTATTATTAATCCTACGCTTATGTTATAAATAAAACATTACATATGTTTTTAGAAGGTTTCATCGGGGGTTGGCGTGCGGAACACGAAGGGGTCTCCCCTAGTATACAAATATTACTTTAAAATACTCATTAAATGCCCTAAATCATTCAAGCTAATCAACCACGCTTTCATCAATTTAAGAATGTATTAATTGTTGCACTTTGCTTAATGTTTTCTGCTATTAAGTTAAACATTATAGGCGCAACAAATGTATAAAATTTAATTTATGCAATCGATCTACGTTTTGGAATTGAAAAAAATAGTTCCTAACCATAAAATAAATCAATGTTTTCTCCTGTATGTAGCTGGCTTTTATCTGCTCGTTTGTCAATCACAACTGATTTTATCCGCCTCGGAATAGGAAATCACAGAGATTTTCGGCATCGTTGTAAAGAACAATAACGGAAAGAACATCGTTGTCTGTACTCAGTGATTTTTGATATTCAATTTATAAGGATGAATGTTTGTCACCTACAATTTTTTAAATTGACTTTTAACATACTTTGACTTAAGTATATCAGTTTTATTTTTTGTTTTTATGTTGCTACAGCCATTTCGCCTCGAAAAAAGGCATCATCGGGCGTAGGATACTTATAACAAAAACACGTTCACTACACAGACACACACTCACACGAAAACTCGAACAAAAATGTATACAGAATTGGTGTTTGTAATTATAATACAAAACTTAGTTCCTTGATGTTGCCACATCCTTCCACTTCTATACTGGTTAAGTGTAAGTGATGTAGCTGGTATTTCTCTGCTGGTATTGGTCTGATACACTCTCGATTAACTTTTGTTTTTATTAACGAATTTCCATAGGAAAAATGAGGTATTGCATAGACCCTTATGGTGAGACTTAAGGTTAATAGTAAGTAAATGAGAACCAATCATAGTCTCCAGAGCACGTTTTGGTGTGTCATTAAAAATGTTATATATACACACGCTTATGTATGTATTTGTTCGCATTTTACGTCCTGTTTTCCGAATTTGGCACACACTTTGGTTTTCTAAAACGCGAGTTCTTGAGCCAAAAATCCAACAACCACAAGCACGATTTTTGACCGAAAATGTTTTTTTATACGACATTATAGCCCAACTGGTTACCTTAAAAATCAACCAAAACGTAAAAAATGAAGTACCTGGTTCAAATCCACGTCGGGGGGTTTTACCATGAAGAAGCTTCCGATCTGAAGCCGACGGCCAGGATGCAAAAATTGTTATTCGGTGCGAGCGAGGCGAAACTGTGGCCACAATGTCGAGGTGCAAACAAATTCTAACAATATGTTTTGTACTCGGAGGCAGCTATTGAGCGCCTTCGTGAGTAGACCAATTTCCGAAAAAGTTGGTTGAATGCCAAAAACATATAAACTTAATGCTGCGTGTCGAATTATTTGGATTGTCGTTGATGTTCTATTGTGTACATCAGCACTTTTTCAGAAATTCGAGCTTAGATTAGATAAGTCTTTATTTTAAGGGTGATGGTATAAACTTAAAATAATGTATAGCCTACCTTACTAACGATACTTAAAAAAAAAAACAAGTTTAAGAATAAATTCACAAATATGATTGCACTTGCAATCAACTGTGTGTTCCAAACCGTTCACATGTTATTGTTTTAAAACATCAAGTTAGAGATTTTAAAATATTTTGTTTCTTGGTGGCAGCGACATTTATTTACAACTCCCTGTATACTACTAAATCTCTTCTTAATTTCAGGACGACATTGGGCACGCGTACCAGGACGTGGAGAGGCAGGCGGCCATCTTGCTCCATAAAGATATTGGAGATGGAAGTCTTTTAATGGTAAGTGATAGTTTAAAGAACTGGATAATTAAAATGTACAGTGAAAGCTACACATAAGTTTTATTGTTAATAAAACCTATATACTATCACATACAGTAGAGCGGTGGTTATCCGAGCCCCGATTAATCGAGTTCCGGGTTAACCGAGGTAGTAAAACAAAAATAAAAAAGTTCGGTTTGCAGTAAACGAATGCGTTAAAGTAACTGCGCAAAGTGAAATCCGTATATAGCGCCAAATCTACTGTACTGTACTGTACTTTAACGCAGTTACTTTAACGCATTCGTTTACTGCAAACCGAACTTTTTTTATTTTTGTTTTACTACCTCGGTTAACCCGGAACTCGATTAATCGGGGCTCAGATAACCGCCGCTCTACTGTATGTGATAGGATATAGGTTTTATTAACAATAAAACTTATGTGTAGCTTTCACTGTACATTTTAATTATCCAGTTCTTTAAACTATTTTTATTAAATACAAACATAAAACGTTCAGAAATACGCAACAAATTATACGAGTTCTTTCAATTTATCAAAGACCGATGTATCGTTATTTGCAATCTGATATTTTTTAGGTATCGTTACATAAATTTACGATGTATCGAAAACGCAATATATTGATACTTAAACAAAATATAATTTCTGTGTGGAGCCTATCACATGACGACGTTTGGGAAAACAATTTACGAGCAAATAAACTCAAAAACACTCATAGTAACACTTACATATTTTTTTAAACGCAAACTATTATTTCTAAAGTCAAACATCTGCAATAAACCGGCAACAGCAGGCACATGTTTCTTGTAAATTGGCCGTAAAATGTTTACACCTCACAGCAGAAACAATAACGCGACTGGAATCACAAAGAATATTCTCCGCCAACTGGAAATTCCATTGTGAGGTTATCGAATAATCATTCTAAATCCAAGGTTGTACTGCTAATTGTGTAAAAGATTATGAGGGAGCTTTACGAGCTCGACTCTAACAAGCTGCGAGTGGAATTCCTCAGGGTTCGATGATGGAGCCTAAACTGTTCATACGTTTTTTTTCGAAATTTTGTGTTTGTAGCGTAATTTTCTTAAAATCTTTCCGTTTCGGGCAGAAAAAAAATTGAGTCTTTTCCGATACTGCCTTAAGTCTAAACTTTCAAAATATTTGAGTTTATGTACGACCACAGGTTGTTTCAGAAGTTAAGGTAAATACTGCAGGATTATTGTTAGGAATAAAATGTTCCGCACACTTGTTTGTTCGTCCACCGTTTCGGCAACTTCTGTATTTGAACAATTTGCATCCGACGTCTGCCATTTTGTATTTTCGACAGTAATAGTTTGCAAAACGAATGTACCTACATATAATTTGTGAAATTCGGCAGTTTATCATTTAGACGCTAGAATATGTACTGCGGGAAACCTTAGAAGGACTTGTTAATAATCGTGTCCCAGTCGGAATGGTCTTAGCATAGAGCTTAAAGGGTTTAAACCCAAGATTTTCTTTAATTATGTTTTTAAGTGTCATCAAGGTATAATTATTGTTGAAATACTTTTTCTGGTTTTCTTGACAGAAGATCCTGAACAGAATCACTCTAAAAATGTCATAGCTATTTAGTGAACTTGAAGGTATGGTGGTAGTTTCAAGTTGATGAATTATCAGGAGGAAAAGATTTTTTTACATACCATTTTTGTAGTGTTCATATTTATAAAGTTTTCTCAACAAAACCCTTAAGGAATCTTCCTTTTAGGTGCCCAAACACGAGCAAAATCCCTTTCTCCAATTGAATATTCACATTTGTGTCGTTTTAACGTAACACTACAGAAATTAAAATTCCGATAAAGTAAACACAATTCTAACGTAAACAATTCTAACGTAAGACACAACAACAAAATTAAAAGTGAATGAAGCAGATGAAAATTAACTTCAACAATCACCTGATTGCGTACAGCTAAACCAACCTGTATCATAGCTAAGGACTTTCTAACCATTTAGTATCAATCTGAGTACAGCAAAAACATTTAACATTCTACTATTTTCAACCTTCGAATGTAACATTTAAGATCTAAAATTCAAGGAGTACACCCACGTAGCCCAAAATAGCCACAGAGCAAAGGACGAGTTGCCAATAATTACAACTTACGCACGACCACTTACCGTAAGTAATTAAATGCATAAGTGTGCAGTAAATGTCATGGCCTATTAAATGACTGGCGAATCTCTGAATCCGAGAAGCGGCAAACTTTGAAGTCGCCCCGATGACGCATGCGCTGGTCCTTGGTTTTAATTACACTTAACCGTGAGACTGTTAAGATATTAGGTATAGGCGACCAGTCGGCGGAATAGGAATTGACGAACTATACTCGTAGTGATTTTCCAAGTCTAGAAATTGTATTCGTCGTCAGTGAATGAATTGTAACATTTTCAATGAAAAATTTGCGTTTCCCTTACTTGTGATCACTCTCTTGACCCTTGTTCTTTATGCCACACAGTCCACAAATCAAACGTTTTAAACGTCACTAACAAACATCTCTTATCTCTAACATGTTTACTTAAAAATGTATTCTGAATAATTAAAAACTCAAATCTACAAGCTCTTTCTTATACGTCATTAAACTCACCGATCTTTTTTGGAGACAGTTTCCTTCTAACCCCCATTAAAGTCTCCACAAATTAATCATCTTAAACAAGTTATTTCTAAACTTATATGTCAACTTCAGTGAATAAATTGTAACACTTAAAAAATGTTCGCTTCCTCCTCTTGTAGTCACTCTCTTGACCCTTGTACTTTGTGCCACTCTGTTAACAAACCACACATTTTCACGTCACTAACCGCCATCTCTTATCTCTAAAATGTTTACGTAATATGTATTCTGACTTGTTAAAGACTCAATTCTACACGTTCTTTCTTATACATCATTAAAGTCTCCGATCTTTTTTTTTTTTTGAGACAGTATCTTTCTAACCTTCATTAAAGTCTTCAGTTATCTACAAATTTTTCTAATCTCATTATTAAAGTCTCCACAAGTTAATCCTCTTATACAAGTTATTTTTAACCCTCAATTAAGTCCCTAGCATTCAATAGTTTACTATATTTATCTTAAATTTACCGCTGTATCATTAGTGTTTCTAGGGATGTTTTAAACTGGCTGGAGCTGCCCTTGACTCACCCAATACCAAAGAACATTTTTGCTAGTGCGACCAACTCACATCTGAAGAAAATCAATTATATAATGTTATTGTATCGTAGTATTGTTTATTTAGACGCTTGCCGTGAATTTCTACGACTGGTAATTATTTAATAAATCATAACTTAAGGTCATTCAAATTAGAAACACGCAGGTTTTTGTTCAAAAGTAATCACATTATCTTTTAATAGTCTTTGAATTTGCTTTAAAAATTTACGCAACGGACTATAATTCATAAAAATGTTAAACTTATGTTTTTCACACAATTTTAAATGATTAACAATCAAGCTGCCACGTATAACGATGTTTACTGAACAAAAAACACAATCACTTATTTATTTATTATTTCCACAGCTCGTTTTATTGTTTTATTATGTTGATGAAAGGTATACGAACTTGACCCTTCCTTAGACTAACCAATGGCATCCTGCGTTTTCTCATGGCAACCGGCCAGTTACCGAGGAATGAAAATCAACCTAAATGAAATTCTTGGTTGATTTGATTTTCAAGGTCGAATGGAAATTGTACTTTTCTTCGCGGATAAGTTCAAGGGCTTGTTGTGAAGTTCTCAGCGCAATATGGTTGGAACACATGTCCTGAGAG
>JAGFPH010000712.1:380117-409269 GCA_018207615.1 Philaenus spumarius
AATTTACTTGGTAATACCTATGAAATGGTCATCGTGCTTCCTCATTTCGTAAGTTGTGTTAAATAGTTTACTCGGTAATGCCTTTTAAATGGACATTGTGCTCCTCATTTTGTAAACAGTGTTAAAATAGTTTACTTGGTAGTGTTAAAATAATCAAATTTCAGACTAAACCAATGTGACCAACGATGTATATTCATTACAGTTTTCACTTCTGTCGGTAGTCCCGCGACTGCTTCCTTTTTTTAAGTGGTGTATAGTAATACTGTGTTTGGGAGCCGTCAACTACATTCACTTGCCCTCACTACCAATGCAACTTTTTTCCCGTCATCGTTATTGTTATTGTTTGTATGATCAGAATATTGAGTGTTGACATTACGAAGAGTTATTGTTAATATTATCATTTTGACTAAGTTACGGAGCGTCAGACCGTTGTAAACCCTTCAAACTCACCCCTATTCGCCTTAAAACACCACAAAACTACGGCCACATGAACGGTTGAATTTACAGTTTTCCTTAGAAACATAACAAATCCAAAATCCATGATAACAATATCGATTCAAAGTTTCCAAAAAATATCTTGACCATACTACGAGGAAGCGTAAAATCCATTTCGTAATTGATCCGAACTTGAGAAAGTAATTCGACGGCTTGACCTTGGAAGTTCAGTACGAGTTTGCAGATCTCACTCCGACGTCGAAGCCTGATATGAGCAAGAAAGTCGGTTGACTTCAAGTTTCTCACTTTTCTGCTTTTGTAAAAGGAAATAATACCGATTAGAAACTCGGCGGAATGGATTGTTCGGAACGAAAATAAAAGTTCACGTAACAGTTTTACAATCCCTGGCTGATAATAAGAGCACGCGTTGGAAAAATATTGAACACAAAACAGAGGTTTATACTAACTGGGTGAAAAATATTGCAAATTAAAATAAGTACCAGTGGGAAAACATTATTTACAATTAACTCCCTGTGAAAAATCACAGGCGGATTAATTAGACAGACATAAGAAATACGTCGATTATAAAAATAGTATTTAAAAACAACAAACTTTTTATTTATATATGCAGAGGGAATGTGTACAATTATAAGGACTAGTGGACCCGGCAATGCTTCGCTATTGCTTGATTTACCTAACCTAAAATTATATTCAGTTTTTGATCCAAATCAGTTGTTGATCAAAATCAGCTGTTGATCAAAATCAGCTGTTTTAAGCTTTTCATACGAACAGCTGTTTTTTGTGCCCCTGATAAAATCAAAAGAAATCTTTCTTCTTCTTCCTTAAGATTGACCTTCCATAAGATTAACATTGCAACTTTGAGGGCCACTGGGGCGTATCCCTGAGGACCGATGTAAATTATAATGGGATTCTGCTCATCTACAGGACACTACCTTTCTAACGGTATGCGCGAATTTCTCCTACGATGCACACAAGCTGAGAAAAAAGGACGACAAGTTTTGAGCTTGCCTATTAATATATAGATTATAAAACAGTAGGCATATTTGTTAAAATTTTCTATTTACATACATTATTATACAGTAATATATATCAAAATAAAAATAAGTACATTATCTTTTAATAGCTTTTATTTAATATGGGCATATCAAATGATTTAGAAGTTATTATAATGAAGAAATTAATAATCAAATATGTGTATTTGTCATACGAAGATGTACAAAAGGTAAAAGGATTGATGGTAAAAGGTTTTATTTATATTAATTTTATTATAACCTCCAAGCAAAATAGCATAACGTATTAGCCTACATTAGTTGCGTAACTGTTATTTAAAAAAAAAACCAACTTCACAAGACATAGCAAGACATATTATTGATTAAAGTTGTAAACATAAGCCCAAAGTTTAATCTACGATTGGACTACAGATGATGGGTGCAATCAGCTGATACATTATATTTTAACTCACGTACGTACGTTCGGACGTAAACTCGCTTTCATAGGAGTTAATAAGTATAATTAAAGAATAACAAATTCTCCTAAAAATACATTTATTTGCTAAACGTATTTTAAATTAAAGTTACCATCGTATAACTACAATAGTTATTTGAGCCTTAAGGGAGGAAAGAATCACTTAAGGGCGGATAAATCTGAAGATGACGAATTTGTCGTTGAAACGCTCGCAGTTAATAATTAGCTGTGAGATTCTGTGTTCGCGTTTTATTATATAATTATGTCTTCTCACAAGTCAAGTTCTATGTTTACCTAATTTAGGAGTTAGGTTATTTTTTAAGGAAATTCAATTTAGTAACTCTTATTGCTTTTAATATTTTGTTCAAAGCAATAATAAAATTGTGTTAGGAAAATCGTGTGTTGTTTTTAATAAGGCTCGTTAGCAGCGGCTTATCTACTTTCAGCCAATAAAAATAAATTGTAAAATGTAATTTTTTATGTGTATTTTATTTAGGTTGTGTATATATTTAGTATTCATTAGTTTCTAAGTATTCACATAAAGTCCATAAAAGGTGTATAACCTCGGGGTATCATTTATTTGTTTGTAGTTCATGTTGTACTATACTTTTTGTAAGTATACCTTGTAAAAAAAGAACAAATATTTGTATTTTGTAAAAAGAAAATAAAACCCCAAACAAGTACATACATATTCGTTCCTTCAATACCACATTTTCTCAAAAACCGTTAAACATATATCAACCAATTTTTTCAGTTGTTGGGTCAGATTAAATTTCTTACGCAAGGGTTTAGTCACACAAATTTATTTTTTGTTTTGCTCAGATTTTTGAAGTATTTATGATAGTTTTTTTTTTAAACGGTAAAACATAAATTTTTAAAACGAAATAAATCTTTGTATGAACAAAGAATAAGAAAATAATTCACACTTTAAATAAAAAACCAGATGAAAAGATGGAAAACTTTTTCGAGACTTTTTCGTGTTTTTTTTTTAAATACTAAAAAATGTGACGATTTACGCACGTCAAGTTGCTGTCACGCTAGAAAGCTCAAAAGCTTTTCAACTCTCCGCAATAAAATTACGAACATTTTGGCACCACCAAAATATTTCTACGACGTCTTTGAGTGGATGTATTGTGTCCACAGACAGACAGACACACGGACACAAATTTGTTTTGCTTTATCGTCTTCAGAGACATCGAAAACGTTGAGAAAAGTCATAAAAAATGGGGGTAAAATGTTTAGAATTTTAATACGAGCCGAAGTACTAAATTGTGGTTCTAGGTTTAGTGGTTTATGAAATATCTGCGGTAACGTTAACATAATGTTTATATGACATAACCATAAAATATATAGTTATTCAAGTAACAATTTGTAGCTCTAATATGTATACTAATCTATGTATTACATTTGTATTATTAGGGTTCAGCGTGTCTTATAACTACGCAAAATTGCATTGTGAAACAATTTATCGGCAACTTAATTAATTAAGTTGAACAAACCTTTTTAAGAGATTTAAAAATATGTTCCCAGAACCATTTATTCGATGCACCGAATTTCAATGTTCATTTTTTGTGTGAAGTGTAACAATAATTTAAGGGGCGTGAAACAAGTATTGTGTATCACAAAATCTAAAACTGTATGGAAAGTGTAATAGTTGTTTGTGTCTTAAGGGAAAAAAGTGTCACTTTGTTGCACCGAAAGGAAATGTTGTGCAGAAATTTTTCTTAAGGTGCCTAAGATACTTTCTTCCCTTAAGACACACAACATTTTCCCCCCAGCTACAGTTTTAGTAAATAATTTGCATTTTACTTTGGAACAAACTTTATTAAATCATGGACATTCAGATTTACAAAAACAATTGAGGTTATGCCAAGAGTACACAGGCACGGGAAAATAACATTATGATTTAGCGGGCAGAAAAGTGTCCATATAAAAAGCATTGGGAAAAGTAAACTCATGCTTTTTGTATAGTCATTTTCCGCTTCCGGTGGTAAGTTTTTTTTCTACCCTATTAATGAGGCAGAAAAGACCCTTGGAGGAAAAGAAAATTTTACCCGTATGAAGGTTTGGAAACTCCGACCATGTTAGTTTAATAGAAATGGGAAGGTTTATTCAATTATTTTAACTGTGCCAACTAAAATTACCTGTTTTTGTCGTTGAATCATCTTTAAGAAATAAAATTATTTCTGTAAAAATGTGATTTTGTTTTGTTACATTTAGAAATTTACAAATTTGTTTGTACATCTGATAAAGTATTGCTGTTGAATTTTCAAAAAGAATTGCGTCGTTAAAGATGTCGTAACGTTTGGGGAAATTTATCAAAAATATGTTTCACATTCTAGGCTGAACTTAACACACCAACAATGCGCACATTATTCGACTATGGTTATCGTTAGTGGTTAGTTTGGTATATTGAGCGTGAAGTGTTGATGCGTTGTTTTGTTGTTAGTAATAACATGTTAGTATAAAACATCTGGAAGATTTGACAGTACGGAATCCTTGATGTCTGCGTGTTAAACTAGCCCTTCTCTTGTTGGTTTTAATTTATTAGTTAAATGACGTAATACTATAAATATATCGATTTAGAGTTACAATTAATATGCGAGTAATGATTGATAGTAGACCCTATATTGGGAGCCAATTTGAATTAGAACCAGACCACATAAACTTACAGAAAGTAGTAGAATGTAGAATAAATTATTTCAAACACTATTAGAAAACTAAGGGCACAAACGTGCTATAAAATTTATATAAATAGAAAGCTGTTTATTTACCATAATTACTATACAAATTTAATATTTTGTTACGATCGTAATTTTCCGCTCGTCCTCCACGATTCATTTTCTAAATGTCACACGACATTGTTTTTAAATGCAATCATAAATTTCGCCTAAATGACATGGCTTGATGAATGCACGAAATCACCATACAATGAGTGCGCGCCTGCGTGGAATCGATAACGCCATTGTTAGGCGGGAAAGGACGGTATTTTTGTCGTTGAAAACTCATTGTTGCCGGTTTTACCAGTTATCTAACCGAATTAATTAAATTATATCAGAAGGTGTCGTCATCGGGAACGTGGACATCGAGGAGGTAACGTGTTAAGGAAACGGAAGTAGAGGATCTAGGCCGGAGGAAGCGATCGACAATCGGTATTGTTTCTGTAGACGGCGATTGTCTGCAGGAATAATGGTGGGAATCGGATGACTCTGATGAGGAATGTTTTAAAAAAAAAGCGCATTTCTGCTTTTCACATTTTCTAGAGATTAAAAAATTCGAGCATTTGAAAGTGTAGATTTTTTTATTAAGAAATACAGCGAAAGTGTATTTTATACATGGAATATTTGGACCAAACGAAATGTATGTATTTATGAGTATCTTTATTGGTAGCGATGTAATGAGTACTTAATACCAAAACTAAGACTTAATCTTGGTCGTGCATTAAAAGTAGTAGCTATTTCTTAAATATGTATTAATAAGTTTAAAAAAATATTTATTAGAGTAAATATTTATTTTCATATAAATAAACATGTAAATGTTCGTATGTTCCAAATCTAAAATCTCCGAAAGTCCTTCACCTATTGCTTTGAAATTTTTACACAACATTTCATTTGAATACACGCATGTTTTTATATACTTTTTTTTAAACAACGCCATGTTAGACGTAAAAACAACACACACTATACTAAATATTTACGGTAATGGGAGCGCCTTACTAAATAATAAATACATATATTTATTGTTGTTACAGTAAATCAGCTGTTTGCTCTAATATTTCCACTAACAGCTGATTTTAAACTTAGCAGCATTTATTTGTATTTCTAACTTTTAGGTTAGGTTTGTAGTGTAAACCAGAGTCTTTCATTAACATTAACTATCTTAGCTTTGTGGTTATTATTAATCCTACACCTTTATTTATAAAGAATACATAACATAATTATGTGTATACTCGTAGAAGGTTCCAACGGGGTTGGCGTGCGGAGCACGCAGGGGTCTCCGCAAGTAATGAATAACATGATGTACTATATTTCATTTATTTTTGTACTTTTTTATTATTTAAATCATAATTACTTTTAATTTGATTTTTTTATTGAGTAGGACCCATTTTCATAAATATTATAAACATTCTTTAGAGTTAATTTGTTCTAAACCATAATTAAAGTAGATTAAAATGTGTGCATTGTTTCTATTTCTTAAAATGAATACACATCTAATGAATACAATACCTGGAAAATTAAAAAATCTGAACGTCTTGGCTGCACCATTTTGAATTGGTGTATCATAGAGGGGTTTGTTTTGCTCCGATTTTCTCGTCACAACGAGGGCTTTAAAATGAGGTATCGCACGATAATTATTACTGTTTAAAAATGTCGACTTGCAACCCCCCCTAACCGAATAAGGGTAAAATTCATTCTCAACCCTAAAAGGTGCTGATTTTGCCGAACATAACTTCCTGAAAGTTTGGAGTTAAGGCTCGAGTCCTTAAATTCAAAACGGCGAAGTTGGTTACAAATTTCAACGTTAACCTAACCTAACCATACCTTCATTTTTAAGCATATTTTTTTGTTATTTTCGTCACAAAACGAAAGCTGCATTTTTTCTAAAAGTAAAATAGATTGTGGGTGTTGATTGCTAAGGTTGTTTGAAATATCTCTTTTTGCAACTGAGTAAAAAAATTCATAAAGTTTACTATTTATACCATACGTTTATGAAAACAATACAACGGTTTTTGAAAATGTATTCGGCAATCAACATCCGCATATGACAGTACTTCTAAATTTATTCCACGGATTAACGGGAAAAAAATGACTTATTCTGTAGCAATGCTCTTATGGGAGTCAGATTCAATATGGCGGACAGGGTATCCTCCCCTTAATAGACTAAGTACGTAACAGGTTTAAAATTACGGCAGGGTTGCGGAACTTTTGCAACACTATGAATATAATATTTTACTTGTTTGATTTTTTTTTTGTGAAAAAATTTAAGAAGGACCCCGAGCAAGATGTTATATATAAATCCGTAAAGCAAAAAAAAAAAAATAGGAAAAAAATACATGACAAGCTGGAAAAGTAAAACAAACTTGTTTAAAGTGTTGCAAGAATGTAGCCTATAATATGGCTAACATAGTACAGAAATGGTTATTTGTGAAAATGGCCTAATACAGGGACTCTAAGTGACGTACAACAATTTTATTTTCAAAAATTACAATAGGCTTTTATTATTTAAAAAAAATCATTTTTATTTAATAAAAATGGGTTTTCGTTTAATTTGTGTAATTTAATCTTGATTTTTTTTTTACAAAAACATAATTTTAGTGCTCTAAAATAAATTTTACAAAATTTGTTCACAGTGGGCCTCTGGGCTCCCCTTGGTAATTCTAGGAACTAGATAACTCTTGGTACTACTAGGGTTAATACTAGTATATTTTTAGTACAACTCAAACATGCTCTGGCATTTCCTAACGCGATAAAAACCCATCCACTCTGTTCAAGTGAGGAGGAAGTCATCCTCCTTAATTTACGCGTTTCAAACACGAAGCAGCGCCAAGAAGGCGGTCGACATTACACAACCGACTAGTTGCAGATGATACCATAGTTTTATGCAACACCAAAGACGTTTCAGTAATTGATAGGAAGCCGACTTTGCCGATCCGGCGAACGTGAGACTTCTGGAGCGTTTAGAAAGTCAGTATTATTTACGGATATGTTATGGAAAATCCTCAGCGATGTTGACTTTCGTTTTGTGTCAATTAAATCCGTGAGAAACGATCGGTTAGAAGATAGTTCCGACGGAAATTATATCAAGAAACGTATTTTTAGAATTGCGTAATATGTATAGGTAGAACTAAGAAAATTTCATTCATCGATTGAGTTTGAAAATAAATATGAATTCCGTTGGTCTCAAAATAATCAAAATATAAACATACCTAAAACCTTTAAAAATGATAAAAGGCGAACGTAATAATACCAAGAATAACGCACAAAAAACAAAATAAAGATACAACATTACAAAGAAAATACAATACAAAATTTAGGATTAAAAGTATTGTTGGCATAACTTCATACTTGAATTGAATCTAACAGACAACATTTTGACTGGGACAAAAAATCAGAAAACATCAACTAAAAAAAAACAAAGCAAAATAGACATGGAAGACACAAGACAAAATAAAAGACAAGAAGTATAAAAGAGAAAAACAAATAGTAGCAGTTCAACAGTTTTTGATAGAACATCACTTTTGGAAGAAATAAATTAAGAAAATTTAAAAAAAAAACAACGAAGAAAAAAATAACAAAGAAAAAATATCAGGAAAAAAGTTGAATAAAGCTAAAAACAACAAAAAATAAAGAGCAGTTAAAAAAATCAACACATAATGTAATTATTTTTAGACAAAACCGATTTTAGTGGAAATGTAGGCTTAATAGTTTTTGTTCGTACCTACAAGCATACAAAATAGAGGCTTAGAAAACACAAAATGCAAACAAACAACAACTAAAACTAGAAACAGAAGAAAACACCTTTAAAATGCAACACGATGAACAAAGAAACAGAAAACAAAGGCCAAGACGAAGTTAAAAACCAAAACGTTGTTTTGATAGTTTTTTTAGAAACCCACCGTTGAAGAAAATTTGTTGGAAATGCTATAAAACACAAAATTTAGAGTTTTATTTTTTGAGTTTGTAGCTGTTTTGTTTTAATAATACGTTACTAAAAACAGTTCTTTAAACTTAGTTTAAAGTTTAAGTAAAGAAATGGAATTGAATTATACTACTGGACAAAAGTTTCGCAGCACAAACAAAACTTTCTGTCCATGAAACGCAGGACTGATAATGACTTGTTTTTTTAACAATTATGCTTTAAATAGACAAAAATACACTTAATACTATAGCAAAATGTTTATTATCTGATATCTTTCTTCTTTCTTATCTTATCTTCAGAAGTCCAAATCCTGTCCCTCTTTCTAGTTTTTACTAAAAGTAATCTCTCAGTATTCAAAAGTGATTTGAGTGATGCAGTGCATTTTTATTTAGTAAAAATTGTTGTATTCATTGTTTTTTTTAAATTACTATGGATGTACACCGTCGTTTAACTACTGCTGAGGTGGTCGGAGCTAGAATTTTGGTTCGACAAGGGCGTTCGCAAAGTGAAGTGTTTAGGATTTTCAGAGTACACCTTCCACAATTGGAAGAGCTGTTAGGCGGTTTCAAGAGACTGGATAAGATCACAGAAGACCAGTTCAAGACATGCCAAGAGTAACTGACAGAAATGATGATCGTTTTCTAACATTAAGCGCACTTCGCAGGAGGACAACTACCAGTACGCAGCTACAAGGTTTGATCAGGCAGGTGCGTAATGTGAATATTTTGAGTCGTACCATCCGTAAACGTCTCGCAGAAGTGGATTTAAGCAGTAGACGGCCTGCTACAGGTCCTCTCTCACTGCACGTCAACGTGCTTTGAAGCTTAGATTTGCCCGGAATCATATCCATTGGACTGTGGATGATTGGAAGAATGTTCTCTTCTCAGATGAGACTAGAGTAAGTCTAGCTTCACCAGATTTGCGCGAACGTGTATGGAGAAGGCGTCACAAAAGATTTGCACAATCCTGCTTCTCACCCAGGGTGTCTTTTGGTGGAGGCTTGGTGATGTTCTGGGGGTGGTATACAGTACGACGCTCGTACAGAACTCGTGGTACTTCGTAGACCGGCTCTGACAGCACAAAGGTACGTGGAAGATATACTGCAAGATCATGTTGTTCCGTTTGCTCCGTTTGTGGGACCAAATTTCAAACTGATGCATGATAATGCTCGACCACATACTGCAGCCGCTGTACGTGGTTACCTTAGGAGGTCGGCATAAGTTCAATCGATTGGCCACCAAGAGTCCAAACCTCAACCTTATTGAACACGTGTGGGACAGTAAAAAAACGCATCAGGAGAAGAAACAACCCTGCAACCACTCTCGCAGCCCTTATAGCCGCAGTGATAGAGGAGTGGGAGGCAACACAGCAAGAAGAGATTCAACACTCATCAATAGTATGAGGAGAAGTCTGCAAGAAGAGGAAATACTAGGAAATACTTTTGTTTATTTCAGGTACTAGGAAATTGGTAATAAACCAAATAAATTAAATGTATTCATTTTTCTTTGAATTAAAAAACTAGAAGTTTATCGGCATTTTTAGCTTTTATTTATTTTTTTACCAAAATACAATATGATACTCTCTAAAAGTCTTAATATTTGCTTTCTTAATCTAAGATAAAGAACAAATACGTTTAAAAGAGTTTTAGTGTTTTTATTTAGGGCCTACTTTTAAACTAATCAATTTAAGACAAACATGGTTGTTGCGAAACTTTTGTCCAGGAGTGTATTTATGGAAAACAAATTTAGCGTCGGAATGAGGCTTCATCAATTAAATATTTTCAATATTTTATTATAATGAACAATCACACAATAAAAACATATTAATGTTTACAAAGCATATTCGCACGTAATCTCATTGAGTCACACTCATACTAAATGAAATATATGCCCTCCATTTACCAAAAGCATATAAGTACGTAAAATAATATGAACTCCAATAAATAATTTAATTTAATTTTAAGAAATATGTAGGAATCTACGTCATTTATATGTTCAGTTACTTTGGTACACGCTGGACATTTTACATGCACTTATACTTTCTATAATTAAGTTCAATTACGTTACACAAATATATAAATTGTTCAACTTACCGTATTTGTAAGAGCTGTAGCACCGGTCATAAGTAGAAGTGAACATCCTATAATTTGTGACAGAGACATGGCGGCCATCTTGAAACTGATGGTTCTGAAACAATAACAGTAATACATTCAGTAAATAAAGTACAGTACTTATTATTGAAAAGATTATATATATAAAAGTGTAATCCGTACTAAATATTATTCTAGAAAGTCATATGGTTTTGAAATGAAAACTTCTTTAGGCCCACCGAGCACTTTTTGGTTGAGGTAAAATACAAGCACTTAAAGTGAGACGCTTTGCGATTTTGATTTCTGCTACTTTATTGGTTTAAAAACGTACTAATAAAAACCACGTTTATGTTTAAAGTAACAGCTGATCGTAAAAGAAGAAGAAGAAATCGACGAAATAAAATAGGCAGTGGTAAATTCAAAGGCTTAAACCCAATAGCTGTATGGGTTTAGTCACGCTACCGATGAAATGGACATTGTGCTTCCTCATTCTGTAACTGGTGTTAAGTACTTGGAAATACCTCTGAAATGGAAATTGCACTTCCTAATTTTGTAAGTTGTGTAAATTGTGTACTTGGTGATATTTCTAAAATATACATGGTGCTAGCCTATCTTATTTTTCGAACAGTATAAATTTCCAAATAAACCAATATAACCAACAATTTATATTCATGTATTTTTTCACAATTGTCAACAGTTCCACGAATTTTTTTTTATTTAGAATATCTTCACATCGTTGCGAAATAACTAATCTTATAGTTTATTCAATTTTGTAATAGAATAGTTATCTAAGGGGATCAGCAATAACTCAGTAGGTAAGGAGTCGTTTCACAAAGGCTACAGTTCAGGGTGTCGTTAGTTAGAATCCAGCCATTAAAGTTGATATTGTTGCCTGTTATTTGTCAAACCATAAGCCTATTAGTTCTAAGGGCACAAAGTGAGGACGTTCGAATCGGTTCCAGTCCTTGAAAACTGTTTTTCAGCAAAACGGATTCAATTTTAAATGTATTATAAACATTCATTGCGATAAATGCTAATGGCTTTCTTTAAACATACTAATTTAAAAATATATATTCAACTGAGAAATTTTATTATTTCTTATGTTTCCTAAAGCAATTAAAACAGCAGGGAACCGAAAACAAACATAATTTTTTACATATTTGTGCCAACACACCCAACAATTCATTCGTAAAGACACCCACTCATTGTCCCCGGGTAAATAACTTCCAAGGGGACACCCTTGACTCATTCAAACTGTATTAAGCCAAAGATTTATTCTCTTTTTGTGAAAATACAAAGGACGGACTTCCAGCGGTGAGGTCAAGTTTCTTCGGAAAGAACTGTTAAAAGGAAAATGTCACGAAGAGAGACGCTATGTCAAGGTACGATGACGTCATACCCTTGAACCTACCTTAGAGTTGTCATCTATGTCATCTATAACGTCTCCATTTAGCGGCGGAAGATTGTGGTATAAATAGTTTACCGCGAGCTGTAAAGATGTCTAGGTTAGTATACAGAAGGTAAATGATAAATCAGAGCTTGCAAAGGTCTTTCGTAAGCGATTTTTTGTTACAGGGATATAGCAATTAAAGCCTTTAGCAGATAAACTGGTAAATATTTAAAAACATAAAATGCATTGTTTTAAACCCAGCAGGGAAATGGAAGTGGCTCAACGACGCTTATGTATTGATATGACAACGTTTGGAAACTTGAACGGTTTGATAGCAGTGAAGCCTAATTTGGAGATCTCAACTGTAGTAATAAAAGTTAAGTTCTAGTTCAGCAAACTCCTAATTCGTAGCTACTACATTTTCTCAAATGCTTTTATTTATTGTATTAGGAAACGTCACATGGGATGCAATACACATTTTTATGGATATTTCTCTAACAATTACAAACTGTTACAGACGATAAACATTTATACAAACAATGTTACAGACGATTTATACATTTGTCTGCCATGTAAATTATAAACTATTGCAAAGTTACACTAAATCAGCTAACTGAGTGAGAAAGTAAATCACGTATCTAAACGATCCTACTCTCGCTAAGGATAAGGCAACAAATTAAATAGCTGTAGACAAAATAGAAATACAAGAGAGGTAAAATATTGTTTTATAATTTCTCTGAATGTAGGTTTAGTAAAAGAACCTTTTTGTAGACCAAGAAGCAAAACGTATTAAAAATTAAGAGGGGACACGTAAACTGCCCCGATATTTTAGGTACTTTTGAAAAGATGAAACTGCCCCTTTCAATATAGAGGATCAAGAAGGATCGCCTCGCCAGACCAGACATTCTGAAATTGCCCCAACTTTCTACCTGACACAGGTACGGGATATTTCCCTCCGAATTCTCTCCGAATAGTGTTATAGCCCCTTGCTGTAGCATACCAACTGATGGGAACGCATACCAATAAATATTAGGTTAGGTTAGGTTTGGTTTGGTTTTAGAAGACTGCAGTCACTGACAGGACGCTCGGGGCAATTTCAGCATTTGTAGTCTTGCGAGGCGACCCTTCCCAATCCTCTTTAATGAACGGGGCAGTTTTCGTTTCAAAAGTACCCAAAATGTCCGGGCAGTTTAACTACGCAAAAATTAAGGTGCTGTCGGATTGACACATCAACAGACCACCTTGAGAAAAATACAAATTGAAATATATACAATTAAATACAGATGCATTTTTTATCTGAATATGAAATGTTCAATAAAATTAATTATGTATGCATATTATTTTAAAGAAATATAGATTAAGACCATTTTAAAGATGAAATGAAAGTACTATAGTACTAAAATATTTACAGAAAATGGATAAGGTATTAAATGTGTAATTTTAATTAATATTCAGATGAAGAAGACAATTTTTTACACAAACTGATAAAGTTAACTTCTTTATAATGGTATCAAATAAACCGATAAAATCCAAGTTACTTATTATTTCAGACTCAACCAATAAATTTATACTCTTAATAGTTGAGAGGTAATCGCAGAGGATTGTCACCAGATCACTTAAAATCTTTAACAACTAAAACCACGTGAGTTCGAATTAAGTCAGTGGAGTAGTTTTTAGTATATATGTCACACGGCACGCGATCGAAAATAATCAAGATATACGTTTCAGCCAACAAGATACAAGGGAGAGTTATCTACACCACTCGTTAAAGTCTCTGGATGACGCCATTACCTTGGTTCGACACATTAAACCGCAAGGCAAGGTGACAAAAAGACATCGTGCGTGAAGGTTCTGGAAGTCCTTATCCATGTGGTTGCTAGGGTCAGTTATAACCACAGTACAGACATTTAATCAGAAAAAAATAAGTATTTGGGAAAATTTTTAAAAATGGTTGTTTGCGAAGTTCGTTTGTAGTGCAAGTAAATTAAATAATCTTAAAACTGAAAATACTATCACAAAATCCACACTAAGTAGTAAATTTAAGAAATTGTGATTTTGAGAATATTAATCAGTTACATTTTGCTATCGTTGGAAAATTTGCCGCAAAGAATTTATATTTTTCCATTACCTCTTAGACTAAACACATTTGTACAAGAGGACAACAATACAGTTGCATTACACAATGTGGTCCTCTTGACGCAATCGAACGCCTTCCTTTCTTGTTACACATAAAGTTTAAATCCGATCTTATAATCTTTGACGCAATCCTTCCGTCGTGACTCTGCCAACAATGCAACAGGATGCGCGGTCAAACGAATTGAATCCTTTAAAAGCGAAAACTTTCACAACATATATGCCTGGGAAAATTGCGATGACATGGCCTCATGTGTACTGAGATGTCAACGTTTGGAGACATGAACGGTGGGACAGAAATGAAGCCTAAGTTGGAGATTTTAATGAAGGTACAGTAGATGTTTTTTTTATTCAGAGTGCAAGATCACGATTTGTACTGTTTTCCCAATTATTTTGCTATTTATTGTATGAAAACTAGAAATACGCACCTTATAATATTAAGGCTTTTGCGTAAATTATTAATTTATCCAATACAAATTCTCACAATTAACAATATTTTTTTTTTAATTTTTAATATGTTTTTGTTGTTGCTAGTTTTATTTAATTACATATAAGTGTAACGTAGCTATATTTATTTATTATTCAGACATTTGTGTGGAAGTAACTTACCTGCAGTTTAGGGTTCCGAGCTTATAGAGTATTTATTTATATTTATACACGACTTATCGAAAAGGGTATAATAACCTTTTAGCTGACAAAATATTAGCTTTAGCTTAAAATTTAAAAAAGAGCATAGGCCTATAAATAATGAATTGTGTTTTTGATGTTACTCAAAGTTGAGCTTAGAAGTTGTCTTACGTGAAAGAAACTGATAAAATTGTCTAAAATACGGATTTCCTATTTTAAAAGCAAAAATGGCAACAAGTCGTGAGTTACTATACAGAGTAAAAAAAAATCAATGTTTAAAATTTTTGTCGGATCACATCCTACCTCAAGTATATAAGCATAAAAATTTAAATGCATTTACATTTTTGAAATACAATAGTTGAACTAGAGTGCGTGAAATCGGAACAGAGCTCCAATACAAGCTGGCAAATATGGGCAATGATTCTTTTAAAATTATAATATTAACTATCAGAATGTCTATCATTCTTAAAAAACACAAATATTGATATTTAAAGATTGGAGACTTTAACAATAGGTCAGAAAAGATGTGCAAAGGAAAATTAAAGATTTTTACGAAAAATGTAGCCTACAGATTAACATGTAAGTCTATTCTCAATAACATCAAGTTATTATATAAGAAATAACGAGTTTATCATGGAAATTGTCACAGTCGTGTTATGTAAATAAACATTTACGTGAGTTTACAGAAACTCCTAATTGAATAAGCCATTACTCGCCTGGGTTTCGTATATGCATATTTATCATTTAGGCTTACAGCGCAGTCACGCTTCCACCGCTTCTGGGAAACACGTCTCACTTGTGTTTGGGACTTGGCGTGAGTAAGATGGGCCCATTCGGAGTTCAAACTAAGAGCAGTTACGAGCTGATTACACAAAGGAAGGGTGCGTAAGCAATCAAGTAATTCGATCACGCAGCTAAACCGCTGACGCGAGTTGAGCGAATTCCCAAAATAAGTTTTTATGTTTTAAGACTTCAATTTGGGAAATTGGTTTACTCACGAAGGTGCTAAATAGCTGCGTGCGTGTACTAAGGATATTAGTAGAATATGTTTGCAACCCTGCCTCCAGCCCCGGCTCACACGCCGAAAACACTAACTTTGCGAGTTTATTATGGACCGCGCTTTGCAAGATTGCACCTCGATCTTGCGTCCTCGGATTATGGGCTGCTTAGCTTCGTTCATTCCTTGTACATTTTTTACCGTATTACTACTGCGATGCATAAAACAAAATGAAATTTCTGTTATTCCTTGATAAGTTATTTGTTAAACACACCATTTTCAAATTATTCTCATTCGAATTATTTAAGTAATTTAACACACCGCCATTACCGTCTCTGAGTTTTCATAATTTTTTTGTCGTCCCAAAATGTTCTTTAATCACTGCATTACACAAATGTGTTTATTAATATTTTATTTTATTTACAACTTCTAGAACACCTCCAGATTAGCGAAAAGTTAGTGCAATTTACTAGGATTTTCTGCCGGTTTGTCAGTTTCTGTCTGTAATATTTTTAACATTATCGATCGGTTTCTATTTTCTTACCCACACTTTATAAGGATTGATGTAATTAAAAATGTTAGCGTTTAAATTTTTTAATTTTTTATTTTAGTGAAAACTTTTTATGGCCCGTTCAGCACTATTTTTTTGCGTATTCGAATGAAATCTCACGAACCGTAACGTACCGCACCGTATCTTACCCATTCTATTTTAGATGCAAGTAGAGTAAGGCTGTACGGGTTAATTTAGTCACGATACGCACCGATGAAATGGACTTTGTGCTTCATCATTTTGTAAGTTGTGTTAAAATAGTTTACTTGGTAATAACTCTGAAATGGACATTGTGCTTCTTCATTTTGTAAGTTGTGTTAAAATAGTTTACTTGGTAATAACTCTGAAATGGACATTACGCTCCCTCATTTTGAAAGTTGTGTTAAATAGTTTACTTAGTAGTGTTAAAAATAAATAATAAAATGTCAGATTAAACCAATATGACCAACGATTTATATTCATTGCAGTTTTCACTTCTGTCGGCACTCCCGCGACTGCTAAGTTATCTTTTATTTTTTCTCCATATTTATTAATTTTATTCTTCGTTTGTTTATTAAGTATTGTTAATTGTGATTCTGACAATGCGTTTACTGATTATTGTATTATTCTTAAATTTTACAGCATGCATACGAACTCAATGGTTTTAATGTATTAATAATTTCAAATAGGTTACAAATAAGAAAATGTTAAAATCGGAAATTAATTTGAAAGTCTGTAGACCAACGAATTGTTCCACGCTGAACAAACATTCCTAACAAATAAGTCAATTAATTCTGTAATAAATAGATTATCTCGTACACCGAACATCAGCTATTTATCAATCCGAACTATCTACTTAGCTCTATAATTGATGATGTTTACACGTATGACATAACTTTAGGGGGAGGGGGAGAGGCAGGATACCTTTCTCTCGCACGGCTCATCCTATCAAGGACAAGTGACAGCGGCGAGTAGGCTTTACGGAGGAGAGAAGAGATGTAGACAAGTTCGTGAAGAAGAAACAGAATATCTTCAAAACAGTTCGAGATATCGATATTGAAATTATTATCGACAGTGTTTTCCTATTGAAATTGTGTATCGCAAGACCAGCTTCCTATTTTTTTTTTTTTTTTTTTTAATTGTGTGCGTAAGACCACACGGGAGAAGTGTAAACTTCTATGACGATATTCTGATGAATATAAAATGTTATATTATGGAAATTATTTTGGTTGTTGAGCTGGACATCTGAATCAACTGTTTATCTATCATTTTATTCAATTGGTTGTTATGGTAATGAAAGTAAATACATTCAAGAAACACGTGTTGGTTCATCAGTCTAGGCCTAACTTGAAATTATTAAAGATTATACATTCGAATCAACTGTTGTATCTGTTATTTTATTTTATTGGTTGCTATGGTAATTAACACATTCAAGAAACATGCGTAGGCTTATCAGTCTAGGCCTAACCTAAAATTATTTTGCGTTTAATTTTATGTATTTCTGATGCATTATTGTATAATAATATTAGGTTTCTGCACTTCTTCATCATTTAAACTTTAACTGTGCCAAATTTCATACTCCTCCGCTTGCGTAATTTTCGTAAAAAGGGGTACAAATTGTTTGCTTCACGTATTAATGACATACACTCATATGGGGACACATGTTTACAATATAATATGCAAAAAAAGTCCGTCCCCCCTTTAATTTTTTGCTTGTTAAAACAAACAAATATCTTTTGGGGAACGATACTAACTTAATCCAAAGTATCTTTTGACGTGATCGGAACATTAATTTTTTACAAAATTTTCAAAGATGGAGGAGTAAAAATAAAATTTACGAAATCGATTTGGAAGCAATTTTTTAGGTCAAGCACTTTGAAATAAACATTTTTTGTCTCCTGAAATGTTTTCTAAAAACTCTTATTTTTCGAGATATTAGCAACTTTATGTCGATTTATTTCAACACGTTTAGGGCCGCCATTTTGTTTTGGATGGTCCGATTTTTATTTTCTTTATTTAATTTTCCTAGTCTTAAATATACCTTTAAAATGAGGTTACTTTCCATGACCATACTTTCCATTTAAAAATTTTGAGTTGCCCCCGAAATCCCCCATTTTTGGGGGACAATCAAAATTTCCGATAACGTCAAAAGATACTTTGGATTAAGTTAGTATCGTTCTCCAAAATATCTTTGTTTGTTTTAAAAATGAAAAAAAATTAAAGGGGACGGACGGACGTTTTTACACAGTATATAGCAAAGCGTGGCGGAATAGAGCGTTTCAGAAAATACTTGAATGTAAAAACCGATTCACTGCCCGCAAACTTGTTTTGGACGAGGTGCGCCTATAGACGTTTACACTACTTTCAATATCTATATAAATAAAAATGTAAATGTGCGTTTCTTCAAAATCGATAATCTCCGAAAGTTCTTCGCCTTTTGCTTTGAAATTTTGACAAAAACTTTCATTTGTATACAAGCGTGTTTTTATATACTTTTTGAAAACTGCAGGATCTATTGAACATAAATAAAATCAATAAAAAAATATATCCAATATTTAACAAAAATGTAAACG
Organism: Philaenus spumarius; assembly: GCA_018207615.1. NCBI lineage: Eukaryota > Metazoa > Arthropoda > Insecta > Hemiptera > Aphrophoridae > Philaenus > Philaenus spumarius. The sequence goes on from JAGFPH010000712.1 coordinate 399,015, forward strand.
CCATTACATATGTTTATTGACTATAATAATAACAGTATAGGATGTTTCCTATAATATTTCCATTATCAGCTGACTTCAAACTTAAAAGAACTTAGAAGAAGGTAGATTTGTATATTATCTAACTTTTAAGATTGGGTTTTGTGTACAAAGCTAACTGTTGAAGTAACAACAACACACACTATCTATACTAATATTATAAAGAGGTAAAATTTGTTTTGTTTGTATGTAGGGGGTAATCTCTGGAACTACTGAACCAATTTGATTTTTTTTAATAAAAAGCTACACTATCCCTGAGTAACATAGGCTAGAATTCATATTGATAAAAACATTTTTTATTTCAATGTTTGTAAATTTAGTCGGAAAAAACGTTGGGTGTCACAACTTACCCATAGCGTCTAACAGCTGTAATACCAATAAATAAGAAACATTATGAAAAACTAAAAAACGACAATTGAAAAATAAAACTTATATCATTGAAAACGTACTATGTAAAGATGTGCACAAACACATAAATTATGTGTGTACGTTGCCGGTAAGGCAGGTAAAATAAATTAAACATATGTTTTGGTTAGGCTTAGATTGATGATCAATCACATTTATTTCTTGAATGTATTTAAATTCATTACCATCGCAACCAAGGCCCTAGACTGAACCAACACATGTTTGAACAAACACAAACCAATAAAAACTTGCGTTATGGAATTTAAAAACAAGAAAAAACTATGTTACATCCTAATTAAAAATAAACAAGACGTTATAATTTAATAGTTGGCATATTTATTGATAATATACGGTAATTTATAGTGAGTAACCAATATTAATAGCTGATATCAAAATATGAAGCAATTATTTGTATTTCTAACTTTTTGGTTAGGTCTTTGAGTGTAGACCTGAGCCTTGAGGGTTCTTTTAACTTGTAGCTTATAAAATAATTAGTATACTCATCATACTTCACAAAATTCACTAATATTTCTCTATGTAAATGCTTTATTTTGGAAATATTATGCCATTTCCTTAATTTTTACCAATCGGGTTACAAAGACCATTAACTAGCACCTCATTGCACAAATACAAAATACAAAAATAATATGTCAGGCAAAACTAACTGCCTCCCTTTACTTAATAAACACTCTAAGTGCCTACTTTGTTTTCACAAGGTGCCTTATAACCTTTGCAAAATGTCCAAGACAAGAACCAGGCTCAACAAAATTATCAATTTATTATTTTCTCGACAAAATAAATTCTCAGTTTCACATAAAGTCTCAACCCCGCCACCGCGAGACATCTCACTTCCATCTCTCCGGTGAAACTAATTGGCAGCGTACCTTGTGAATGTTTTGAATTTCAATTTACACGCCAATCATACTCGTCCTTGTAATCAATGCATACACTGCGAGACCTTAAACTTGGTCCCTCGGGTCAAGGGCAATAGTTTGCCTCAACCAATGAGAAATGTGTAAAGGTCATCTTTGTGGTTGTACCTGCCGTGTACAAGGAATGGTGTCAGTTGACTGATTTATACTGTCAACTTTTGGGGAAATTTCATTTTATATATATCAGGCTTAATTAGAGCACTTGGTATGTTGTGCTAATACCTTAATAAAAAATTTTATTAACAAGAGATTATAGGTAATTGCTTTATTTAAAAGTGTCAACAAAAGCAGATCATCAGTACTTGTGTTAAAAGAGAGGGAAAACGTTATAGACTAGCTTCTGCCTTAAGTCACCTACTACAGAGTCTTCAACAAATATTTCGTGATTTATTAAGAGTAATAACACGTCATCTCATGAAACATTCATATAAACAAACATATTGTATAAACAAAACTTTGTTTCTTCATGTGATACTCAAAATGGGGGATGAATCTAATTTGATAAGACTTTATTAGTTACTTAACTAAACCTGTAAATTCAAAGTAAATTAAATTACAGGAAACGCCACGACTATCGAAACAATTAAGCTAAGCCTGTTGTACGTTCGAATAGAACTTTGGAAGGAATTGTTATTGCCTAAAATTTAATTTGACAATATTGTTAGCAAATTTCCATAGGAAAGATAAACTATTGCAGTGACCCTTATGGTGAGACCTAAGGTTGGGAGCACCGATCATGGCCCCCAGAGCACGTTTTGGGGTGTCATTAAAAATGTTATATATATATATATATGTGTGTGTGTTCACTCTCTAAAGGCCCCATTTTAAGTACGATTTGGTCCAAATTTGGCACACATGTTGGTAGTCTACTTCGTTCGGACAAGTTCGTTAGCCAAACAATCCACCAGCCGGAAGCAAGTTTTTGACCAGAAGTAGGCCTAACTATTTTTTAAGGTTTTTCGTACGAGAATGAAACATTTTTTAGAGTTTTGTCTAAAAACATAAATGAACGATATTTAGTTTTTTACACGACCTTATAGCTCGCTTGGTCCCCTAAAATCGATAAAAATGTAAAATACCATAAAAGAACCCGGTTCAAATTAACGTTTGGGATTTCACAGTGGGGGCATCTTCTAATCCGAAGCCCAACGGACGAGTTTGTACTATGCGAGCGAAGCGAAACAGTACCTAAGCCGAGGCCTCAAGTACGAGGAGCAAAATCTCAAAGCGAGTTTTTTTCCGCTGGAAGTGGAACGAATCAGCGGGTACAATAAGACGAATAAGTCTTCGGTACCAATAAATTGTACTAATATATGTCGTACGCCCTACCGCCTATTCAACGCCTTCATGAGTAGACCAATTCACCAAATTGTTGGTTGAAACCCTAAAACATAAAAATTTAATTTTCGAAATTCGCTAAACTTACATCAGCTGTTCAGTTGCGTGGTCGAATTATTTAATATAATTTAGCTGCAATTAATAAAGCACAGCGTTTTTTATAAATAGTAGTAATAAATAAACATTTCTTATTCGGGAAGTCGAAACACGAACCACCCGTGCTGAACGTTTTAGCGAACAAATAACCAGTTAAAAAAAACTCCTTTTGAAGTGAAAACGTCTTTAGGCGCATCGAGCATTTTTTGTACGAGGTAAATCTACGAACTCGCGATAGGCACTTAAAGTGAGGCACTTATAGTTTTTATTTTGTCGATGATTTCTTCTCCTTCGTTGGTCCTCACATGTACTATAAAATTAATATAAACCAGAAGTTTAATGTAAAAGAAGAAGAAATCGACGAAATAAAATAGGCAGGATAAAATCAATGTTTTATGGATTTAGTCACCTCACTCTACCAATAAAATGGACATTGCACTTCCTAATTTTGCAAGTTGTGTTAAATTAGTGTGTATGGAGATACCTATAAAATGTAAGTATAAATATATTCATGGCAGTTTTCACTTCTGTCGACAGTCCCACTGCTTTCTTGTTTTCTTCTAAAACTGCACTATTTAGCACCTAAAGAAACAAAGGATTCTTTTTTCAAATGCATAGCCTCTCAGACCACATATTCTTTTAGGGAGGTGTTGAAGAAATTTCTAAAGTAAATATAGCTTGAGTTTTACATTATTTTAAAAATTTTCAAAAGTACAAATGCAGGTCAACAAATATTTTTTTTTATTTACTATCACTGCACAATTTATTTGTAAAAACATTTTGACGAAAATTGTATTATAAGTTTTAAAACATAACAAAATGTATAATTTCAGGTATTTGAATAGGCACATTTTTCTTAAAGTGGAACGTTTTTCAGGCGTGGATAATTCTCCATCCAACCATTTAAAAATGGTGTGAAATCTCTTATGATTACTATTTGCACAACCATTTTTTTTTTATAAAAAAAGTAAGCGAAAGGAGAACATAAATAAGGTTAAGCCTACATTAGTTATTATACTCTTTAAAAATAAAACGTTATAATCAGTTGATAAATGGCAGTCATAAGGGTTTAAAACAAAAAATATTTGTTTTAAACTTTAACACTCTGTATAAACACCACAATACTAAAACATTTTCATCCAAACCTATAGGTTGGTTTTCGAGTATATACATAGACTACGTTAACTATTACGTTGCGTACTATTAGCTCAAATTTCACTCGCATAGACAAGTATAGAAGTGATTCTCGTAAAATATTGAGGCGAGTTCAAATTTATCAAGAACACATGTCATAAACAATCTTCCATAAAGAAGTACAACGTACCTCAGCAACGCACAAAGAGAAAAATAGTTTTAGGAAACAAGAATGATCAGTGTATACTGGCCACGAGAACATAATAAGAGAAAGTGTAATTAATTCAACAGTTAACAAAATAACTGAACTGTCAAAGAGATAGAAGTGTTGGGTAGTTAGGGAATGAAGAATAAAGAAAGTGATTGAAGTCGTGGGTGATTTAAACGGAGGATAAGAGATTAGTCCAGATTGTTTGCTGGAGAAAGAATACGAGCTTATAGGCGCTGCACATTAATTTATTTCTAAGAGTAAAGTTAGACATATTATACATCAATGTTTTCAGAAAAAAAATTGACAATACATACCCTAATAAATACTTAACACACCAGAATATACACTGCTTCAGTTATTAAATAAAGTAAAATTCACAAATTCAATTGTTTGAGTTTCTTGTAGCTTGGTTACCATAGAAATATGACTATTTACTTTCCAATATATAAATATTTATAATATTATGATGAATACTATAACATATACCACACTGGTTTATTTCCGTTCGAAGCAAAGTAAAACATTCAAAAGAAGAAGCAAACACAACACAAAAACTGTACCGTAGACTAGGCCAACGTCACTGCTTAGTTCAATCGTTATGTAAATAATCCAATCGCGAAGCTGAACCACCGACGTGAGTTAAGCGAACTTACAAATTACATTTATACGTTGAAGGGTCTCTACCATCTCTATTTGGGAAATTAGTCTAATCAAGAAGGCGCTGAATAGCTGCCCGTGTGTACGAAATATATTACTAGAATTTCTTTGGAACTCAGCCTCCAGCCCCGGCTCAGCGCTTTGTTTCGTTCCGCTCGCGGCGGGTTTCCATCCCGTCTGTCGACCTCGGATTGGAAACTCTCGCCACGGTAAAATTCCTCACGTAGATGTATATTCTTTGGTCGATTTTGGGGGGAACCATACGGTCTATAAGTCGTGTAAAAAGAAATTTGCTGAATAATATCTTGTATTTATTTTTTAGATAAACAACACAAACTTTCTAGTACGAACAATCCTAAACGAATTTACTTAAGGTCGTAAAATGTACTTCCGGTTGTTGGATGTTTTTGGCTCATGAACTCGTCCGAACGACTAAAAACATCAATGTGTGTGCCAAATTTGGAACAAATCGGATTTAAAATTCGATCGTTTTTACGATAATTACACATGTAGATAAGTGTTATTAAATGAATAGAGACTGAATTATTGAAAAAAATTATTAATTACTAGCTGGCCCGTACGGCGTTGCCCGTGGTTGTTGGTATTTTCAGTCTTTTTGACGTAATTTTAATTCTTTTTAAGTTTTCGTTGAATACCTGTGCGTATCCTACTGTGGTCATGAAAAAAAGTCTACGCTATTTAGGAAAGCACTGAAAATTGTATTCCTGTAAACTACTAACATGAAAAAGCTTTAAATATATCGTTTTAATTTATAGTTTTTACTAAGTTTGACTTTCACTTAATTTCATTGACAATGTTGCGAGCACCTACGGCCTTAGAGGAAGCTACGTACCAAATTTCATTCCAATTCGTTCTTACAGGGATTTTTAGTAACTCCCCAACCACCCTAAAATTTCGAATTTCTTTTAACCCTTTCTTAGCGAGGGTTTAAATTAGCTGGGGATCGTAGAAAAGATATTTGAATCACTTTGTAACATCCGCGTTAATTTAGGATGTAACAAACTGGTTCAAATAGAGTTTGTAATTTTAAATGTATAGGCCTAATTAGTATAAGATATATATTGTTTAGTATTTCAATATATATCATATTATACAGTATATATCAAAATAAAGCTACGAATGTGATATTTTAATGTCATTTAGTTTAATTCAGATGGTTTGTTTAGTTTTCAATAAAATATGTTTAAACCCATGTATGTTTATGGTTATGCATGGTGTCAAATAATTTGTTTGTTATTATTATTATTGATAGCGAAAATATGTTTTGAATATGAGTTGAATTATAATTCTGTAAGCATTTTTATTTGTGTTTGTTTATAGTTTTTCAATCTAACCTTAAAAAGCTGTTGGTTTTGAAGAGTATTAAAGTGATTATAAATTTGCTAAGTAATGTTACTATGGTAATACATGTAAACAAACATAAGCTTTTTATACGAACAGCTGTTTTTGTGAGCTATGGTTTTGAGTTCATACAATAAATGCTGTTCAGTTTCTTCCAAATTTGAAACTTTTTCGGGAAACTTTTCAAACTTTTCTTTACGTATAAACCTTCTATGAACTACTACAAACATTTTAAGACCAAAAATAGCCAAATCGGTCCAGCCATTCTCGAGTTTTAGCGAGACTAACGAACAGCAATTCATTTTTATATATTATTAATTAATTATAATGTAATAGTTAATAAAAAATGCAAATTATTTAGAATTATATATTTATCAATAATTTATAAACATTATACGGTGTGTTTTTTTATCGGGACTACAGGTTGACCTCGAATGATACTCTAAATAGTTAAACACTGAGCGCGCTCTGCCCTCTATCTCGAAAATGGTTGCAGATATTAAAAAAAAATATATGGACAAAAGTTGTAGAGAATTTAATCCTTTACAATATTTACAATAAATACAAATAGCATAAAACCCATAGGAAACAAGATATTTGCAATAAATGTGAAAAAAAATCGATTTTTTGACCTTTGACCTTGAAATATCGGTAGTCGCGGACACCCTACGATAAGTAGGTTTTCAGACAAGTTTTAGGGTGACAAAATAAAGGTTTATAGAAGTTTATAGCTGACTATCTCTCATTCCGAGGTTAATATTCCTGGACTATTATTGGTAATACTTCTAAAATGAACATTGTGCTTCCTCATTTCGTAAGTTCTATTAACATAGTTTACGTCTGAAATTGACATTGTGCTTCCTCATTTCGCTACTTGTGTTAAATAATGTATTTTGTAATACCTCTGAAATCGACATTGTGCTTCCTCATTTCATAAATTGTGTTTTTATTCAATATTTTCTGTACTTTTGAAGTGTAAATCAGAATTTCAGAATATCGCCATAAAAGTTCCGCGCTGTTCCTGCGATGTTATAAAATATGGAAAAACATGTGATCTACGCATCCTTCCAAAATTGAACCCGCCTTCACAGTGGCGATAAATTAAAGTGTATTGCATAAGCCCCGGTGTGTTTCAAATATGCTTTGTAGGCGATCATCATGAGTACGCAATACCATTTTACATCTATCGAATTCCTGACCAACTCAGACCACTACAACTTCATCTGTATCGGGAGCACTGTACCATCCACGATGTTCTGCTACACCCCTCGAGGCGATCTTTAAAATCTATATAATTTTATTTGTAAACCGATTTAAATGAAACAAACACTAAATGTCAGCCCAAGCTTACCTCAATACATCTCTTAAACCCGCATCCAATTAGTTCAACCATTGTGGAACAGTGTTCGCAAACGGACAAAAATTCTGTTCGAATTATAGTCTATAGTTACGATTGTATTACATGCATAGATTTTTACCACATTCAAAAAATAATTAACTGAAAATGTGGACAGAATTCAATTAACTTATAACAGAACTCTCTGAGTTGGAAGGCGAATGTGCGTTTTGAAAGTAAAATAGTGCATTTTTATTGACGCTTAATTATTTCCATATTTACTTTGAAATTATTGAATTAGTAAAGCGAAACGGCCGCCATGTAACAAATGACGAAGAAACAATGATTGTTTAACAGAATTCAACTAAGGTAATACAAATTATTTATTTCTATTTTTTTTTTCTAGACGTTAAACAGAATTAAAAGCTATCAATGTGAACCACTGATCAACCATTAAGTGTATACAATAAGCAAAAGTAAATCGCAATCCTGGGTCTTTTTACACCTACAGTGGGTACTGGAAAAACCAAAGGTCTTGTAATAAAGTTGACTTATGAGGAAATTTTAGAAACATACGTTTTTTCTTTCATTTTTCAATAACCTGCCTAGTTAAACACGTTCACTGCGAAGCGCATGTAAGCTTGACACTGAACACAATGACAGTGCATTGCGTGCTTCGCACACCAACCACAATATTGTATTTTCATACAACGAGCATTGCGTGCTTCGCACCCCAACCCCCATATTGGGAGTATTTTCAATACACAATGCATTGCGTGCTTCGAACCCCAACACCCATATTGGGAGTATTTTCAATACACAATGCATTGCGTGCTTCGCACGCCAACCCCCGTATTGGGAGTATTTTCAATACACAGTTTATTGCGTGATTCACACGATAACCCTATATTGGGAGTATTTTCAATACACGGTGCATTGCGTGATTCACACGATAACCCTATATTGGGAGTATTTTCAATACACAATGCATTGCGTGCTTCGCACGCCAACCCCCGTATTGGGAGTATTTTCAATACACAATGCATTGCGTGCTTCGCACGCCAACCCCCGTATTGGGAGTATTTTCAATACACAGTGCATTGCGTGATTCACACGATAACCCTATATTGGGAGTATTTTCAATACACAATGCATTGAGTTCTTCACACGCTAAACCTTGTGCAATACACAGAGCATTGCGTGCTTCGCTCGCCAATTTTAAGCCTCAGTCCTATGGACGCACATGTGAATATTAGTGATTATTACGTAGAAAGGTTGAAATATCAAAAAAAAAGTAATTTCTACTCATTTAGGCTACAAATATAAGCAAATAAAAGGTCAGCTCCTAGCATAGGAAATACGAAATTTGCGTAGCAGTGAACGTGTTAATCATACATAATAAGACTAAACATGACAACACTAACGCAGCGTTCCAGGGAAAACACCGGTCGAGTAATTAAGGCGTAGAAAACCCCGACTTTCACTTTAAATAATCTAATTATTTGTTTAATTTTAATTGGATCGAATGGATGGCAACTGAATCAAGATGGCTACGCTCGGAAACCGATCTTCTTCAGTAATTATTCAAAAGTAATTTGTTTTGTTAAGTATATGAGAAATTGTTAGTGTTTTGAAATTTGTTATTTCAATTTGTTCCTTTCTAGGAAGTAAACGCGTTTCCTGTGTCCGTATACCTCTTTAATGTTTGTCTCAAAATGTACATAAAGCAAAAACCTATAAGAGGATTGTTGTGAAACGGAATATATAACTGAAATTACGTACTTAATTATAATTTTAACACGTTCATTTTTATTCATACTTTTTTGTAATTCAATATCTTTTGGCCTTTTTAAACATTTGGCATACGACTACACTAGGGGTTTTGTTTACTTCGATGCTGTTCGTCATTTTAATCTTCGTTTTTTAAATTTGATAAATATTCAGGACCTTATGGTCTGGTGTTAGATATCAAAGGCAGGTCCAATGTTGAAATTAGGCCTGTGAAATTTCTGCTAGCTAAGTATAATTACACGAAGATATTTTTTGGAGTGAGACGATTTTAATAAAATCTTGTTAGTATTTGCACTCAGAATTTAAGCGATATCTTTGTAATATTTTTTTGTTTTAAACCTGTTTAAACACTAAAAAATTAACGAATTCATTTTCAGTACCCAGGTCAGTAATTAAATAAAGTACAGTTTCTTACCTTGTTTCCGTCATGTGACCCCTTGTTTCATTTGTGACACGTTTCAGGACTTTTATCCCACTTCAGACACAATATATAAATTACTCAACCGAGGTCATCAAACTATAAAATTAATTCCACAAAATACACATAACACATTTCACATTTAAAGTACGCCATAAGGTGTACAAAGAAACGTAGCCTACTTTAAATGTGAAATGTGTTATGTGTGTTTTGTGTAATTAATTTTAATGATTAAAGACCTCGGTTGAGTAATGTATGTATTGTGTATGAAGATGAGGTAAAAGTTCCGAAACGAGGAACGTAAAAGAAGGAAACAACGTAAGAAACCTTATTTTACTGAAGAATTACTTTCTAAGAACTATACTCGAAAAGTAATATTAAAAACTATTACTAAGATTTTAATTAAATATCGTACTTAGTTCGGTTAGTTATACAACTCATAACAAACAAAAAATAGTGCTAGTATTGATAATGATCCTATATAATTTTCAAATGTGGGTTTGTTAGAAGCCTTGGTTACTGTGCACAATGCTCAATTC
>JAGFPH010000712.1:428299-441478 GCA_018207615.1 Philaenus spumarius
CATTGGACACAGTGTACGACCTCTGCGTAAACGTTTTAAAATTTTATTGTCGAAAAAATTCCGTGGATTTGTCACGGAGAGAGTTTTTCAATTTGTACAATTGTTCAGATTAGATTGACTGTTTATTCTAGAATGTTATTTTATTTTCATCACGTTGCTCTTTTAAATTGGTGTAACTAATTATTTTTATAGTTATATATATACATATATTATATACAGGGTGTTTACAAACTCCCTGGAAAAATTTGGTGTATTTGTTCCTTAGATCAAGTAAATCAAAAAACGTCATATAAATATGGGTCTGAAATGCCTAGTTTTCTGTATGTCCGTCTGTTTGTGTTTTTCACAAATTATTTTATAACTTGAGTACTATTTTAGATAGAAACTTCAAATTTGGCACAAACTTGTACCTTGGTAGGTCAAACAAGTGTATAAAATTTCGTTTTAAAGGTAAAAGACATTTACCTAATTATGTAACAACTGTACACGGCAAATTGTTGTTTAGTGCAAATTTTTTTATGATATTTATTTCAGTAAATGTTTCATTACTCAGTTATTTATTATCCGATTGTAGCAAATAAAGTATGATTTTGTTCGTCTTAAAATTTTACATTTTTTATTACTGGGTTACATTTTTTTATAAAAATTACGGGTTTCGTGAAATTTAACATCAAATACTTTAAATGGCCACCATCTTGAAATTGTTTAAGATATCGTAACGAAATTTTATACACTTGTTTGACCTACCAAGGTACACGTTTGATCCAAATTTGAAGTTTCTATCTAAAATAGTACTAAAGTTATAAAATAATTTGTAAAAAACACAAACAAACGGACAGACAGAAAACTAGGTATGTCAGACCCATATTTATGTGACGTTTTTTGATTGTCTTGATCTAAGGAACAAATACAAAAAATATTTCCATTGAGTTTGTAAACACCCTGTATATAACCAAAAACAATAAAGATATTTTTTTAATTAACGGCATCTTCAATACAAAGGAAGCAAAAAATCAGATAACCTACTTGCAACTGTAAATTTATGAGAAACCATGTACTTAAGTTTAACAAAGAGTTACCACAAGAAGTATATTCTTCTGATGCTTTATTCATTACGTCACATTTTAAATTGTTAAAGTGTAAATTTCTATAGGCGCATCTCGGCGCTGTGTTTGCTGGCGGTGAATCGAATTTTACCGTCACATATTTTCTCTTGCAGTTTATGAAACGATCTATTCCGTCAGTTTGACAACAGTTTTGGTCTTGCAGCAGAGTCCCTCAAAATAGGCAACGAGACATTGCTAGTTTAGTATATCTGAGCGGGTATATAAGTGTAACAGATTGTCCTACGTCATAGGCTTAACCCGTTGACGTAAACACAACGTAAGTTTAATTGGTAATATCTCTGAAATGGACATTGTGCTTCCTCATTTCGTAAATTGTGTTGAAAAATTTACACTTCTCCCGTGTGATCTTAAGCACTCAATTACATTTTTTAATTTATATTATTAGGCTGTATTTTCCTTTTAGTGTTAACACAATGCATAGTTTAATTGGTAACAAATCTGAAATGAACATTGTGCTTCCTCATTTAGTAAGTTGTATTAAAAAAGTTTACACTTGTGTGATCTTAAGCACACAATTTACATTTTTGTTATATTTAAAAATAATTCTACCCGGTAGCTGAACCGCTGACGTGAGTTGACCGAATTTTCAAATTAATTTTATACCTTTTAAGTTTCTACCAACTATTTGGGAAATCGGTGTACTCAGGAAGACGTTGAATAGCTGCCTACGCGTAAGAAATATAAAAGTTGAATTTTTTTTGCTAGTTTGCAACACGACCATGTGGCTTAGGATTTTGGACTGCTTTGCTTCGCTCGCAGATGACAGATTTTGCATCCCGGCCGTCGGCCTCGTAAGAGAAGCTGCCCGACTTTAAAATCTCCTCACTGATTACCAAGTACTTGTATGATACTTTACGATGAATTTTAGGGGAACCAGACGAGCAGACAAAATGTGCAGAAAAACTGCTTAATTTACTTTTTTTACATAAAATCATAACAAGTGTTACTCTCGTACGGAAAATATATATATATAAAAAAAACAGGTTTATTTCATTTCAAAAAAGTGCACCCGGTTGTTGGATTTTTTTGGCTAACGAACTCGTCCGAGCCACTTAGAAAACCAATGTGTGAACTAAATTTGGAAAAATCGGTTGTAAAATGCTGCCGTTAGATTGCGAAAACATATAGGCCTATACATATAAATTTACAATTTTTAATGATACCCTAAAATGTGTTCTGGGGACCATGATCTGTGCTCATTGACTACTCCTGACTTTAGGTCTCACCATAAGAGTCACTGCTATAGCTCATTTTTCTTATGGAAATTCACTAATAAACTTACTTACCAGCTAAAGGATCAAAGAACCATCACATAATCTCACCTGAAAATAAAAACATACAATTAATACCAATTGATGCAATATTAATACAATAACAATAATAATACAACAACAATAACTTTTAATAATTAACTTATATATGCCAATTTAATAAAATGTTTTAATTTAGAACTAAATAAATATATTTCCTCTTTTCTTCAATATCATGCTTTAAACATTTTCTTACTGTACGCTTCCTTGTTATTTCGATTAAACACACTTTTCACTGAATAAATAAATTATATATTTTATTCTCTCGTGCTATAACAACAAAGTATACTTGGAAACGATTCAGTTACTGTATATCATAAACTTATTCACTACAACTTCTGATTATTTTTTGCTTTGCCTATTTCTAACTAAAACCAGAATTTCACTCCTGTCGCAATTTTGCCAACCATTGTAGTTCAATCAATGAAAAACTTTGATTTTTGGTATCGGAGGTCCTAATCCGTCATTAATGTTTACTGTCCGTTGATCTACTCTCTGAACTTCGTTATTCCAATGAGCACAAATTGAGAACATAGAAAAAAACTTTCTAAATAGTTTCCTTAACTATAACCAAGTTTGTGACAGACTGGCACATAGGTGAATTTAAAATGTGCAACAGTTGATTCTCTATACCAATAGCGTACTATCAAGAATTAGTCATTCAAACATTTTTATCCAAGAATTGTAATTATTCAATTTAATGTATCTACTTTTTATGTTTGGAAGGTAAAGTATGTAATATTTAAATTAAAACGTAACATGTAAGGCTAAGCAAAAGTAAAAAATATTTTATTTATTTTTAAATAAAACACATAAGTTACAGTTAGAACTGAAACAGGTTATTTCAACAACATAGCGTTATTTATAAAATAACAAACGGAAAAAAATAGTAAAGGTGAGAGCGGCGCACAGATTAAAACTACAATTAACTGCGGTGGCTTTCCTACCACGAAATGTTATGCGAGTCAACTCGTGTAATTAAAGAGAACCGGCCATTTTTCTTTCTCCACTTTCACACCGTTCGGAGACTTATTTTGTAACACACAATTCCCATCAGTTTGTTTTATTACAACGCGTCCAACGTCCGGGACCCAAATGCAAATCATTGTACACAATACAACAATAATTACACTCGTTGCATCTAATTTGTTTAGAAATAAAAATTTAGAAAGCCCTCGTGTTGTATTAGGAACGGTAATAGTACAATTAACTGAGGGCAATTAAAAACAAACGAGGATGAAGCTATCTGGGTATATTTTGTAACGGGTGATTAGAGAATTATTGCTAAATTAGGTTTGTTTGCTGGCGATTTTTATAAATGATTGTAATTGGCAATCTTCGTTTCTACTCAAGCGTTGAAATCTCCAGTTTATACAATAGGAGATTTCAACTAGGGTGATTATATAATTACAGCTGCAACGTGTAACTCTAATGTTAAGCAAAATACAACGGTACTTAGTAACTTGTATTAATAACTGTTGAAAGTTTATAGCTTCTTATAAGTTACTACCAGTTGTGGAAAAGCCATTTGCTTGCTTGTGCGTATTTAATGTGTTTACTTGCCAAACTTCGTTCTGTTGCAGGATAAAAGTCTCCGTTATTAATTGTAAGGTTTAATTTTATTATCGATTAATGAATGAAAAAAATGCATTCATTTTGAAACAAAAACTAAAATACTAACACAATTTGCTCGCATTGACAATAATCATATGACCGGTTGGCACAATACCTTTTCAACTGAGCATTTAGGACACACAAATACTAAATTTAAATTAACAAAATTAACTTACTTAATAATAAAAGTAATTAAATTAAAGTAAAAAACATTTTTTTCACTTGTTATTTAGTTAATTTAATCCTTGCTGAGGAATCGTGTAAGCAGGTAATTTATTACAAGTTAAAAATAATAATAAAAGTAACTTAAATAATAATAATTGCTAAGATACCCAACACATAAATTATGCACCTATTTCAAATGTAAACCCACACGCAACAAAAACAAAACAAAAGCAAAGATCATAAATCTGCAATTTAATAATTAAATTCCCTAATCAAATTCCACCTGTACTGCCATGCCTGCCTCAGATATCCTGCAAGCCGCATCCAATCCTCACCTTTTAAATAACCGAAGTACTTATCTCTAGTTAACTCCGGCAAATCACATTCTTATCTGTCTCAAAATTAAACACCTAGCCACAAAGTGAAAAACATTAAATTTATTCTAGAGTGCACAGTGAACAATTAATTATAATTTGTATTTTTCATCCATGGTTTATAATTCATCAGATGAAGCAATTCCCCTCGACATTTAACAATCCATCTAATTACTTTTGTGTTAATATCATTAATAAAATATGCCCTGTCCTTTATCTGAAAACAAAGATTTATGTACATCGAGTGTTGAATGGAAGCCTCAGCTGATCGAACAAACCTTTGTTCCATATTAATTCTTATTGCATATAGCAATCCGAACAGCTGACTGGTAGGGTTTAACTAAAAATCTTTCATTGTAGCTAATAACAAGTGTAAAAAATGGTAAACAAACGAAAATTGCGAAATAAAAACTTGCCCATTTTGAACCTAATAAAGTTGTACTAAATTAATAGGGTTGTATTTTGAAAGTTTACTCTTAACATTATTTTCTAAAACCTTTGTTATTTTAAGTTATAGTCTGAAATCAATGGAATTGAAAACACAAATTCAATAAAAAAAGCAGTAGATTAAAAATAGGATACTGTTATTAACAGGCTTTAAACGCTATTATTACTTTGAAGTTTTACTTAATACAAAAGAAACATTACAGGTACGTCTATTTTATAATGTGAAGGAATTTTTGTTCAAGTAGGTCAACGCTTCATTTCTCCACCATTAAAGTCTCCAGAACTCATTTCGCAAACCGGTAGACTTGACAAGTAAACGGCAAATGCATATCAACAGGCCACTCGGCGTGTTACAGTATGTAACCAACCGCTGCGGAAAGCCTATTGAAAATAATCAATTCTCCGCTGTGAAATCGTTTTCCACATCACTTCGCTCCATCGAGTCACTAATTTACTACTTACCGATTGCACGTAACGACTTCTTCACGTATGCGATAAATCGACTTTGCACGCGTAACGATCCGAACGCGGAAACAGTCGAGAAATCACTGTGGAATCAGGACCTGTCAAATTGTAGTTATTACACATGTATTAGGAGCCACGCGCAGCGCGGACAATGATAGTTCTTTAAAGCGTTTTGCAAGAATCGTTCCACTAGGCCCCAACAATGGGCACGCCTTTATCGGGCACAGTCAACATATCTTCGGTGCACGATGCAATCTAGTCTAGTTGGCGCAATCGCCTCTAAACATGTGTACCAAAACACTTTTACTTTCTTTCTAAGGTAGTGATGGTGTAGGTAGACAAATGAAATCAAATGTTTATATTTTAAGGTCACATTGGAATTAGGATTAGGGGTTTAAAAATTACATCGTGATGCAACTGAAAATATATAGGAAATTATTTCAAATAAATTGGATAAATTTTATTTACGATATTTCAAGTAAGATAAGGTTTCAATTTCTCAGTAGTCTGAGCAAAAGACATTCACCTCCATTAAAGCTTGCCAATATACCATTCTCATTGTATTCTCATTGTATATGTGGCACATAATTATTTACGTATTTAAAGACATGTTTAAACTAGTAAGACGTACTTTATAATGTACCGTTATACAATTGACGTTAAGGAATACAAATTATGTTCACAATAGTAATGCACTTAATAGAAAATAAAAAATATTCCTTGCATAATATAAAGTAGGAATTGTGATAATTATTATTTCAGGTGTAACAATAAACATATGATTGGAGCGCAAAGTAAAGTTTATAATAGGAATAATTATTCGTATTTTGGTTAACTACAATTTTGTAATCTTTTCAATTTAATAAAAAAAAGATAAAATGGTATAAATTTGTGTTTTAACCGATCGTTAAAGTCTCCACTAAAAAAAAATGTTTGAAATGAACTTAGTGATACTTTAAATAAAATCAGTGATTCAACAATTGAAAGATACACTTTATTACCAAGTTGTATTAATTACTTTGTTTTAAAAATACTTGGAAAATATCATAATACATGACTACGGTATAGACACATCCTTAAAGTGTCCAGTGTTGGAATCACTGTTAAACCGGTGGAATGAAACGGTCTCCATGCTTTTATGACAGCTTTAAGTAACATTTCCGTGATCAGAGGGTCAAGAGAACGAGTGGGCATCATTATTGCATCAAAAGGAATTTAACAAAGCCAGAGACGAAGGAGTCGTTGCAAAGGTCAGAGGGTGTTGCTTTATTGACAAGTGTAGGCGTGAATTTCACTCTAACATGAACAAAAAGTACTGTAAAAGTCTAGAATTATGTTCTTATGCAACTATTCAAGTCTCCAGTATTATTGTAACATGCTATATTAATAAACACTTTAAGTGGAGGAGTAATAGTTAAATTAAAGTATAGAATATTGTTTTCTCCGTTTGAAGTTATTATTTTAGTAACGATGGATGATCAATTTTGTTGTTATTGATTATTCGTATAATTTATATCTTATAATTAATACACGTCGATTCTTGAATATAAACCAACTACCGTTATCAAGTGGCTCAAACTGCAGGTGCATAAGCCGTGAATTCTAGTCCTATATTAAAGGAAATAATAAACATAGCAGCTATTCCTTTATAATTGTGTGTTGAATTTTAAAATTATATTAAAATCTAACGACTGATTAATTAAGTTAATTAAAATAAAGTTAAACATGGTTAGTCAGATAGTTCAATTTCCCATTTCAGGACCTTACCTTCTATTTATTAATTTCCTTTATATTTTATAATTTATTTTTTACATTATAATATAATTTATAGGAGTAAGAAGTCTTACAACGTATAGCGTAACAATTTCGATTTATGGTTTAACGCGAATAAAGGAGATGTGATTTCGATTACGTGGTTCTTAGAAACAATCTGATGTTATTTACGTTCATCCTTAATAGAGATTTTAATGATTTGGTGATTTACGTTTATTTTTCAACTAAAATAATTTATCCAATTTAAAGAAAATCTGGCAAAGATTAGAGAGTATAAAACATATAGTTCTCCGGGCAAACCTTTCGGTCATTAACAATGCTGAAACGAACCTGTCGTTGGAACAGGTGTACCGCGCAAACAGGTATTCGGTCAAACCCTATTCAAGGACAAATTCATTTCCTATCACATTAAGGTGTGTCGCTTCTCTTAATTTGGCAAGTCCTTCTGGCTGTTACTTCTGATTCTAACGGGAGCCAACAGTGAGCTCCGAGTGACCTGTCTGAATGGAACAGGTGGAGAATAACAGCCTTTAACGAAATGCAGGTAAAAACTAAAGAAAATGTACGTGTAATTTAGCCAATTGTATTCAATTTAATGTAGTATTTCGGAACTATAAAATGGCTTTATGTGATACAACGGATCGTCAAACAAGAAGAAAAGGAAAGACAAATAGATAAACAAAGCCTATCGTTCAGTAAAATCATTTTCGGAACAATTAGGGATTTGAATGATTATTTTATTGTACTTGATGAAAAAGACTTTGACGTTTCGTCAAGCAATAAGCTTAATTTAAGTGTGTGAACTTCTACATTTTAAGGTAAGTTTCTAAACAAAATAACATTTTTTAAAGCACGTAATAAAATGAAATATGTAATGTTTAATTCATAGTTACAAACGAATAAGTTATATAAAAGCAAAGTATTACCTCATTTAAATTATTCATTACGGTAGGTAAATTATCTTTAAAAATGTAATAAAATGTTATATAGTTACTTTACTATTACGTAGGAAACTAAAGGATAAAGAAAAAATAATTATAACTAAATTGCTCGGTTGGATAATATTTAAAAGCGCCGGTTATTTTGATGACGTAATTTAGAAAATATTATTGATTGTTACGGGTTATTACATTTTTCTTTGGATATTTTTTCAACCATACAAAGCAATAACCGTTTAGTGATTGGTTTTAATTGTTTAAAAACTATTATTGTTTTAGAGATTTGTTACGGTGATGTGGCAAAGAGCGAAGAAAAACTTTAAGTGGAAAATTGTAAAAGATTAAAACGATAAGCACGTAGCGTAAATTAAATGATTCATTAATCTCGGTAAACTCTTCCACTTAACTTTTAAAAATATTTTCCACCATTATCAATCGACAGTTTCTCTGTAACTATTTTTCTTTTAAAACGAATAGGTAAGTTAAAAGATATGAACTTTAAAAGAAATGAAGAATAGGTCTTTATTTGAAATGAACAAGAATTCAAGGTATACACACAGACCTTGTAATAGTTGCGTTAACATACAAGTGAAATCAGAGACTTGAACGCTAGGTTGCGAACGACGGTCAGTTAGTTTATCACTTGGAAAATCAAGGCATAAAATAACCAGTCATTCATATTCTTAATTACTTACAAAAGTTGAAGCATTTTGTAAACTTCTATAAATTTGGTTTAGTAAACCAGGTAACAATGGTTTTATAATAATAACAAATATACTCAACCCCAGTAGTAAATATTGCCTTTCTTATTTGTGTGTTATTTACCTTCGCCTAATAAATATAGCAAAGGAGTCATCAAATTAAATTGTCTTTTAGGTAAAGTAAAATATGTAAATATATTACATATTTTATATATAATATAAATAGTAAATATATCAATAAATGATTATCATTATGTATTTCACACAAAAGAAACCGACTATGTCCACCGTCCAAATATAATATATAATATAGCCTAATATATAATTGATAGTCTAATCCAGAGTGAAAGCTAGCTTCAACTATATTTTAAACAATCCAAGTACAGTTTTTACTATCAACCTTTATTCAAGTCTAGTATGGATAACCGCCTTTAGAAGGTTTAGCTCAAATTAAAATACAAAATGGTTACTTATCAATTAGTTCCCTATATGTTCGTATATGTTTAAAAACTCACTAAACATCGAAGCGGTCGTATTAAAACATGTGTAGCAGAAATGTCACTTTCCATACCCATGTGTGTACTATAATAACGTATAGTCTGGATTAACTTTGAGTAATAACTTTTTTTACTTTCTAACATATGTAGGTCAGAGAAAGCTATGAGTTTACCGAAAAAGACAGAAATGGATACATTGTTTTAACAGTGGTTAACACGACCATATATTTTTGGTATTTCTGTTGATGGTACATTTTCAAATTTTACTTGACACTTTCAGAGTGAGGATGACAATTGCCAGCTAAAATTCCAAATCAGTTTTCAGCTAAAAGTAGACCATCAATACTTGTTTAAACTTTTATATAATTTGAGGGTTAACGACACAAACCAGCTAACAGCATAAAAATAAAAGAGATGGTAGAATCAAGTTAAGAATTTATTTGTTGTGATGTTTATTGAGAAATTTCATGGTATCTAGTAGAAACTTCAGAATTAATTTGATACATAATAAGATATAGCATACATTATTAATTCATGAGTGTAAGTAATCTATAATATGGTGACGAACTAAACTAAAACCAGACCATAAATGCACTCTAATGGTCCTTCCTTAAATTCTTTGTAGTATCAAACGCTTCCAACCTAACTGAATCAATATGTTAGTATACTAAACTAATTTGATAAAATCTAGCATAATTCAATCAATTGTAGTATAAAGTAGTACAAACTGCGTTTCTCTAACCTAACCTAAATATTAGGTGTCTAACCTATCTTAATCTTTCTTAAAATAGACTGCCTTTTCCTAACCTAATCTTACCGAAATATTAGGTGACTAACATATCCAAAACTTTCTATTAACTGGTTCTAACATATCCTAACCTAAATTAATGTAATTTATCTAACCTATCTTAACCTTTCTTAACGTAGACTGCCTTGTCCTAACCTTACCTTACCTAAACTTTAACTCTGCAACGTACCTTAACCTTTCTTAGAACATACATTACTCTAACAAAACCTTACCTAAATATCAGTTACCTAACCTATCTTAACCTTCCTTAACGTAGATTGCATTGTCCCTAACCTTAGCTTACCTAAATTTTAGTTCTGCAACGTACCTTAACCTTTCTTAGAACATACATTGCTCTAACAAAAGCTTACCTAAATATTAGATGACTAACCTATCCTAAACTTTCTTACTACAGTCTAAGTTGACGTAATTTTCTTTACGTAAACATTAGATGTGTAACCTATTATAATCTTTTCAATATATAGAGCACGCAGTCCTTTACTAATCTAACGTTACCTAAACATTTTATGTTTAAGGTATCCTTTCGTTTTCTACAATAGAATAAGTTGTCCTAAAACAAACCATCCTTGCATATCCTAGTATTTAATACGTTCAAACGCAACCATACCTAATACTTACGTGTAACGAAACCTGTCCTAGTATAGATTATTTTATCCAAATCCAACGTACACTATAGTAACTTAACTTTCAGGCGGTATTTCCTACCTGACCTACCTATTCTGTCCGATAACCTTACAACTCTGTACTTTGTTACAGCATAAAACAACTCATCACTTTCAAATGCACTAATCGACCTTGCGGTCGTACCTTGTTGAAAGTATCGATACTCGAACTGGATTATTTTGTTGAGACCGACACGACTCCAACGATGTCACGATTATTAATGATAGCCCTTCACCCGGGACAGATAAAGAACGTGGATTTGTATTGTCTGGAAGCGATCACTTAATGCCGATGTCAGCTAGCTATCATTAAAACAAATTGAACGGGGCTTTTACTTTCTCGATAAACGAAAAGGCGATGCACTTGAATGTAAATATTACAGAGAGTGTCCGGTGTCCGATAAATTGTTTTATATATTTTGTAAAGTTTGGAATATCAAAATAAATGGTTTATTCTTCAGCCAGACAGATATGAAGAGATAACTTAAACGTAAAAGCCGGGGTCTAGTCTTGAACGAAGAAAAACTACGCCTAAGCGAGTTGGATGAGTAAGGCATCACTTCACTCAAAAAAACCATAATATAACTAACTACGAACAATTACAAACATGAAAATCTTAAACTAATAATTTTTTATCGTTCGTTGTCAATAAAGTGCGGTGAAATAAATTTTCAATACTAAACGAATTCTTAAATTTGATTGATTAATTTGTTAGCCTAAATAGTGCTTTAATTTATGAGACTGCCATATTTATATAAATAAAAATGTAAATGTTCGTTTGTTAAAAATCTTAAATTTACGAAAGAACTTCACCGTTAGCTTTGAAAAGTTTGACGCAAAGTTTCATTTAAATACACGCGTGTTTTTATATACTTTTTTGAAAAACAACGCCATTGTTAGACGTAAAAACGAAACAAACTATACTAAATATTTTACAGCAATGAGGGCTCCATATTAAATAATAAATTAATACGTTCATTGTCGATACATTAATCAGCTGTTTTCTCTGATATTTCCATTAACATCCGATTTCAAACTTTGAAGAACTTTGCTTCTAATTTTTAGGTTAGGTTTTTATTAAAGTGTAGACCTGATCCTTGCTGGTTTTTTAAACTTTATTATTGAGGTTTCACATTTAATGATTATTAATGTTCATTAAATCTTTATTGGGCATTGAACATTATTTACCATCTTAGAATTGGGTTATTATTAATCCTACGCCTTTATTACAAAGAAGACATTACATAATTATATGTAGAGAAGGTTTCAACGGGGTAAGTAAGTCAGATGTATACAATAAATTAAGATTTCAACATGTTAGCCCACGGGTTGGAAAATTTAATCAATAAATTAAATAGGTGCAATACTTGCTTTTTTTCAGAACGTCCAACAAACTTGAGTCTATATTGAACAGACCTAATAACAAAAAGCTCGACTCAACACTACAAACGGGAATCTACAAACTATCCTGTAATGATTGTAAGTTATTACACAGGTCAAACAGGACGTACTTTTATAAAACGGTTTAAGGAACACTTACCAAAAAGAAGCCAGAGGACTGTAATTTCTAATTTCGTGGAGCATTTAATAAATAACGACCATGGTTATACAGATTTTCCCCGAAACATGGACATACTACAAGTATGTAAGAAAGGCCGCTATATGGGAAGAGTTTGCTATTTATAAAGCGGCAAAAACAGAAAATAAACACCTATTAAACGACAAGGTTTCCTTCCCGGCGAATATTGTGTTCGACACGATGATAAAATTGCAGGGTTGTAACGCTTCTCAACCAAACAGTGATAAGGACTATGGCAAAGGGAAGGGATAGACTCCAAACCTCGCCACGGCAGTCGTATTACACGTTTTACCGTTACCGGTTAGTGTGATTAGCTCTAATCCATGTTTTTAATGTGTTTTTTGAAAAAGTGTTTTAATGTGTTTCGTGACGTGTTTTTGTGATTTTTGTTTTGTATATAAACTTTAATGTTTTGACGACCTAATGAAGGGAATTGCTTTTAAATTATTTCTGTGATCTGAAGATGGGTGCACAGGTTACCCGAAACCGCGGTAATCACAACGTGATTTTAGAATTCGAAAAGACAAAAAAGCGGGTATTTGTACCTATTCAACTCTGAGTTCAACTTTAAGAACAATAAGTGGATGCACTACGCAGTTTTGACATTATGAGATTTAAAAAAAGGAGAAATAGCAGCTAAGCAGATGACTAAGGAAGCTAGAATAGCTAGAAATAAGTGGAAGTTTGCTTTGGAGAAGGAAGAGGAGAAAGAAGACGAC
>JAGFPH010000713.1:0-10852 GCA_018207615.1 Philaenus spumarius
TCCAATGTCACCAAACAGTTGCACCTGCAACCGGTTTGAAACTATAATTTCAAACCGGTCGACCCGTGTGCGGAAGGCCTTTAGGTACGAAAGAGTGGTGTTTGAAATCAAAAGTGTAACCTAATTCGTTTATTCGATTTAAACTGTATATGGATGGTCTCATCACTCTGTATGCACGTGAACGATGTAAAAATGTAGAAGTTTAACCAACAACTAAAATAAATAAATTATTTCATACTAAAGATTTAGATTCAATAAAGCTGTATACAATGTTATTTATTACAATGTAGTACAAGAAAACCTAAACGTCAGAAACTCTAATACATTCTTTAAATTTAATGATATCGAGGTCAGGTGAAACCAGGTTAGTCTGCAGCAACAGGTTAGATGTTCCTTTATAAACGTAAACACTCTGTTCGATTGTTGAACGTTTGAACAATTTAATTAACCTCTTATCAGCTCTTTGATTCCGTAAAGTTAATTAAATTCAACTACCTCGTTGGTAGATTAGTTGTACCAATTGAAAACATAGCCTCTAGTTATATTGTGTCACTAATGCCATTACAACTAAACAATCCTAGCGAGACTATGATTTACTCACGTTAAATACAGGTAGATTTGTTAAATTAACTTTTCACGGCTACTTGGAAATGTATTCTACTCTACAGTATTTATATAGGCGGTTTCGAAACTAAGAAATCGCACGTATAAACATAAAATGTTGTGAAATGCTATAGTTTTATATTTAACTATGCCTACTTAGTAAAAAACGTCATAAGGCAAAATGATTCTCCAGAAATAGATATCAATAGGGTCGCCAAATGTTTATGTCTTTGCTGAATTATTTTACAGAATGTCTCACGGAGAAACTTTCAGGACGTATTCTACTAATGAAAATAAAGTAAAAAGTTAGTATAAACATAGGTTCGGAAATGCTTCGTTTTCCAGATATCCGCCATTTCGTTTTTTTTTACAAAATAATTCATATCTAGAGAACGGTTTGACTGATTAAGTTCAAAATTGGCATGAAGTTTAATCTATTAATGATCTACGGTATGTCAAGAAAATAAGACACGTTTTTTGTAGCATTTTTGATTCCTTATCGGAAGGTGTAACTGTCAAAACAATCAGATGAAGAAACAGTTAAGTTCAAATAATGACAGTAAATGTACATAATATACAATATTGCTGTGTTTACTGTGTTGACATAAATAGGATGCCGGGTTTAACAAACCAATTTATTACACATAACTTAACAGTTACTATTATCCTTCATCCGATTGTTTTGACAAAGAGACCATCCGATAGGGAATCAAAAGGGCTACGAAAAAGATATTTTGAATTTTTTTGGTTAAAATTTACGGTTTTTGAGTAATTTAGATTTGACGTTTTCAAACAGCCGCCATTTTGAATCGCATTGTTGGATATAATCGTTTATTTTTCCTACAATATATCGTTAGTAGGTTAAACTTGATGTAAAGTTTGAACTTAATCAGTCAAACCATTCTCTAGACATGAATTATTTTGTAAAAAAAAATGGCATATATCTGGAAAACGAAGCATTTCCGAACCTATGTATATAGGAACTTTTTTCTTTACTTTCACTTTCACGTCCTGAAAGTTTCTCCGTTTCTCCGTCAGACATTCTGTATAAGTAATTAAATAGGATATTGTACCTTAAAAGGGGAAAACACTCCTTATAACAGCTTGATCTTTTTGATTTATTCAAATTTTGGTTTTAGGTTTGTTTTATACAACTACTAAAACATGTAGATATGTTTGCAATATTTAAGTTTATCTATACATTTTCAGGAAATCCGGCGTTAAATATTTAAAATTTACGAAAATATATATATTGCGTTATTTAAAGGTTCATCGTAAGTTTGTTTAATAGAAAATGTTTCAAACAGATTCTAGACTTGTTCATGTCTTAGATATTTCCTTTGTTTTTCTCTTTAGTAAACATTAAGCCAAAGAAACTTTTACAGCTAAAACATAAAGTGAAGAAGACGGCTAATTAATGTATAAAACTAGGTTTAAGTCTGAAGAATATTCAGGAAATGAAATTAACCGCTAGCATAAACGCTACGTTCTCAATGAGCTTCGCTGATTAATTATCCTGTGAAAGGAAACGGCTTCTGGTTGGCACGACAAGTCACGTGAACGTTTTATTAATTAAAGTAATTACATAATGTAGAATGTATTTATGGCTTTCTTTATAGTTTATTAGTTATAGTCTAGACACTGAAATAATGATAGTAACTATTTTACATCTAATTGTAGTTGACTTATTTGTGTGCTGAAAATGTATTGTTCTGTTTTAAATTTATTTTATCGTGTACAATACATTAATTTGTACATTACAAAAAGAGTACCTGGGCGACCAAGCATCGCTCAGTACTTTTTTTATGAAAATGTATGCAAATACGAATCACATACTGAATTTGTTTATGCATTTTAGAAATGACAAATAATAATTATTATAATCATTAGATCATTTATATTACCTTTATAGAAATATAAAGAATGCAGAAACTGGTGAAAAAGGTTTTAGAACGCTTAATAACAGCACAAAAATAATGTTTTGGTTACGTTTGGTGTTGAAATCAGCTGATAATGGAAATATTATATTAAACAGCTGATTACTTTTATTATTATAGTTAATAAACATATGTAATGATTTTAAACTCCATAAGCCCAATGTTAAAAATTTTAAATTTTCAAATGAGTTGTTTAGAAAAATACGAGTTTTCCTGAGGTAGCGGTTTTCACAAATCGATTTTTTAGACCCTAAAGCGTTTAATCCCAAACTTTCAGCAAAATCCTTCCGCTGGATCTCGAGATTGCTTGTGCGTACAAACAGACATTGCTCGTATTAGAGTATAATAAATGATAGGATAAATAACAGCTGACCGTGACCATCAGTTACAGAAATTACTATGAATATTGAGAAACTTGAAAGGGAGTTTAGTATACGTCACGAAAAGGAGACTTTAAGTTTGTTTAGAATATTAATATTATTATTTTTTAGGTTACAACCTAAAAAAACTAAATCTAAACTAACTTACAGTCAAAGTACATTTTCAGTTTGTAAACATTTATTACTGCACTTTTTATTTTATTTAAATAAGGTGATGACCAGGCAACGCTATTTACCTATCAGCTTAGTAAGATTGCTAACAGTTGGTTATGTTATTCCCCTGTTCATCTTTTTACTTTTAAGTTCTTTTATACTTGATTTATATTGTTCAAATTTGATTTGCCGCAGTTAGTATAGTTTCATTATATTTAAAGGAAAATGTGAAAGGTTTTCCACACTCATAGTCACGCTCATCTGCACTAATACCAAGCATACTCACTAACGTAGCCTACATAATCTATTTATTAGGTTAGAAATCTTTCACAGTTTGAGATTACTTTTTACACCTTCAATTTGGTGCTTAAGAAAACCTACACAGACCTAAGAACAATTCACTATAATTTGCTAAACTTATTTCTTACTATGTCTAAAAAAGTTTAAACTTTGTAAATGTATACAATTACAGAACAAATAATTTGTGTCAATTTACTTAGTATTAAATAGGCAGTTTCATGGTAAACGTGAGAGTATAGTTTCATTATACGTATTTGAAGGAAAGATTTTAGTTGAATTTTTGTATAAATTTACGGTTACGCTCATCTACTCTAATACCTGTAACCCTTAATCGTTTCAAAACTTGTTCAGGTTTTTCCGATAACTTAGATGACCTTCGAACTTGTCCCAACAAAACGGACTATTTTCCTTTTTTACCACTCGTAGAATTAACCTTTGATTAACGGAAGAACTTGCGACACCCACAGTACAACACCTAAAACAGCGATAAAACAGTCATTGTTACAAGAACGTTTGATACTGTTTGAAACAAATCAACATCGATACGATTGGAGAAAAATCCAACATGACAGTTTAATATTTTGAAATGTCACATTCGTTTAAAGTCCGGGACAGTTTCTCCCATAAATTCAGCGCTTGTCCCCGAGAGCAAATAAACATTGTTTCACCGTTAGCCGTTGCATCTGTTTGTTTCACTTCTGCCGGATAAATTGATGTTTCTCTTTAATCTGTTCCCGAATTAATCTGTGGTCTTGTTGCAGATGATGTAGCCGGAGCACAGTGAGGCTGCAATACTCGGCTGTTAACCATGGTACTCTGCAGATCCATGGTCTTCGGCGTTCTACTCATGATAGTCACTGTTCATGGTAAGTACAATCATAATATCTGTTAAGGATTTTTGTCTAGTCTTTTTATTTGTAATATGTAAGTAGAAATAAAAATTATATAAGTAATATCTCGGATCCCGTTTATTGTGAAAAGATTTCCAAAGGACTTCATTGAGTTACTAATCGAAAGAACTTTAATATTTAACAACAAAATATTGCTAGTAGCCCAGTCGGTATAGGTTACAACTACCAGTAATTTGCAATACGGCTGATTTTCTTTTATAAGTACCTTAAAGTATGTAGATTAACTTAAAAACAAAGTTTACCAGTCTATCGATTTCCCAAAGTCGAAAAAAAAATCGATTATAATTTTTTTTCGATTATCCTTAATATTTCGAGCTGGAATAAAGATAGAGAAAAATAAAAAATACCACCGTGTAGGGGAGGTATTTTTCAACAAAAAAGGTCATGTGTATTTATTTCGTCCGAGCAATGGTTTGTCTGGAAAAAAATCGATAATGCAGGTATATATTTTGCAGCAGGGGAAATCACTAAAAGGGGACATCTTATTTATATATGAAGCGTTGGCTCATTCTAAATTGGCCGAATTTTAATATATCGAATTGAAACTTGACGTAGGAGTTAAAATTTATATTTTGAACATTTATGCTGAGTCTCAGCTTGTTATCTTGAAAATTACCCGATCTAGAGCAACTTGATTTATCAATGGGTTTCTCTATTTTAGGAGTACCGGACCCAACAATTCATTTTAAACAGCTCCAGTTTAGAAAATTTTTAAAATATCAACCTGAAAGTTTGTTTACACGTTAAATATATAGATTCAAACAAGATCAAGGAGTATAAACCTTTTTTATTATTTACTTTTCAAAGCACAAGTAACTTAAAAAAGTATAATTTTAGACCTTTTTAGATATTTCATCAAAACGCTTGAGTTAATCGGCTGCAGATTAGTCAATTTTTTTAATATAGTTTTTAAAATAAGTAGGCCTATAGCAAAAAACAATTGTGTTTTTAACTTATGTACCAATTTTTAAATCGATATGCTCAAAAATGTCGAAAATGGAGTTGTTGAATCCAAAGGTGTTATAGTTAAAACGAGATAGGTAAAACAGAAGACTATTTTCAAGCGCCTCGTTTTTAAAAAAGCATGACAAAAATCGTTCATACTTACTAAGAATATTTATACTGGTGTACTCAACTTGTAAAACAAATTTGATGTTGATATTCCAAAAAGTTTCTAAACTGGAGCTGTTTAAAATGAATTGGTGGGTCCGGTACTCCTAAAATCGATAATCGAAATCGACTCCTAGATCGGGTAATTTTCAAGATAACAAGCTGAGACTCAGCATAAATGTTTAAAATATACATTTTAACTCCTATACCAAGTTTCAATTCGATATATTAAAATTCAGTCAATTTAGAATGATCCAACGCTTAATATATGAATAAGATGTTCTCTTTTAGTGATTTCCCCTGCTGCAAAATACATACCTGCATTATCGAATTTTTTCCAGACAAACCATTGCTCGGACGAAATAAATACATATGACCTTTTTTGTTGAAAAATACCTCCCCTACACGGTGGTATTTTTATTTTCCTCTATCTTCATCCCAGCTCGAAATATTAAGGATAATCGAAAAAAATGATAATCGATTTGTTTTTCGACTTTGGGAAATCGATAGACTTGTAAACTTTTTTTTATGTTAATCTACATACTTTAATGTACTTATTAAAAAAAATCAGCCGTATTGTAAATTACTGGAACTTTTTGTCTAAATTGACCCCTACCGACTGGCCTATAGTAGTTATTTAATTTGATTGTTTGGGTGACGTGTAAAACTAATCGAAACAACCCGATAGGCCGATAATGTCAAATACATAGTTTTCAGAGTCACATCTTTTGTCCTAGAGATAGGGAGGCCTCAAGGTTTTTCTGAATTCGAAAATTTAATATTGGTTGTCTAGAAAGAGTCCGCAGGTTTTCCATTACGATTCAGCCATTGAAAAAATATTGTTATACGGATAATACCTCAAATGCTTACAGCTGTAGACCTGAGCCTTGCGGGTTCTTTTCTTTATTGTAACTGCTGTTATGAAATATAAGAAATAATTTAAATAACTGATTAAGTTGTTACAGTACCTGATTTGTCTTATATCCAATCCAATGTATCACTGTGTATCCGAAATACCCATTTTCAGATAATTTGGGAATATCCTTACAATAAGGTCGTCAAAAACGCTAAAAGTCAAAACAAAAACATGAATCACAAAAAGCACAAAAAAACATTAGACATAGCTAATCGTACTATAAAGCGTTTTATTACAGTATTATTTAAATATAAATACCAATATTGTAACAATTGTATAAACCCAAAACATTTCAAATGATTCCCGTTCGTGTAAAATAATTGAAGCAATGCCTCCTCTCTAATATTAAAATAAATCAAACCCAGTCCCTTTTCGCCCGGAAAATACATTTACGCCCCAAAGCAATAATTGCGCTTCGAAACAACTTCGCACATAAATATTAGAGTAAGCAATGAGCGTAGATATCCACCCCCAGGGAAAGGGTTGTAAGGGTGGAAAAGATTCTACAAAAATAGGATTTTATAAAAGCCGGCAAGCACAATGCCCGGCCGAGGTATGACAACAATGCTGGGTTTAATGAATGAAATGTGAAAATATTGGCTTCGTGATTAAAAGATACGGGAATCCCAGTGAAATAAATTGCATGTGTAATTGTAACAGTTTTTTTAATAACAGATAGGCTACCGCTTGTTTAACAATAGAAATTCTTTTGTTATGGAAAATAAAATAATACAGCATGTATTTGTTAAAAATAAGATCCATTTCCTAAATAATCTTTGATTTATGTAATCTGGCGTTTATTGTTTTGTCCTTTGAGAATAAAATTTGTGTACATTGTTATTATGTAGGTTATTTTTCAGCGGCATTTCCATTAATTCCAGAATTCATAACTCTTAACCTTTTAAATTAGGTAATGTTTAGGAAAAGCTCTAACCCATGCTGGCTCTTTTTAACTTTTATTATATTAACTAGTATTTTAAACTGAATTATTTGATTCATATATTTAATATTACCATTATCTTATCTTTGAGTTATGATTAATCGTGCACCTTTTTAAATGGGAATTATAATAAAATATACAAATGTAAAGAAAGAAATAGGTTGGCGTGGTAACGTACAGTAAGCGTAGGCTTATTTTTTATAATTTGAGAGACTACATAATATGGTTTTACAGACAGTATTATTATTATTCGACTGCTGAAAATCTTTCTTAATCCCCTCCCCCCCCACTTCAACGTTAGTCTACTTACACATACTTATTTGCCCATGCAACTTGTATATTAAAGTAAATTAAAATAATTAATTCCTTTTCTGAAATATAAGTTGGATGAATCTGTAATGATGGTTATATAGGTCAAAATAAATAAAAACTTCCTATAAACATATTGATAACAATAATAATAAACATATGTCCGGAAAAAGTTTCTTTTACCATCAATGTGCCAGTATTTTCCTGAATAATGTATAGGCCTACCTCTAGGACGGTCTAACGGATTGAGTTGAAATCTTGCACTTTACTCATCAAATGTAAAGACCTAGTTTGAGAAAAATAAAATTCTTCCAATAACCCAATTCAAAATGGTGGAAATTCACAAGTTAATTTTTATTTAAAAAACGTCAAGAGTACATTTTTGCGGCTCGTTCCGTTTGCTATATAATTGTATAACTGTCAAAATTATCAAACAAAGGGTAAAAGTAAAATAACATAAGTTTGATGCGTTTCAGTCTTATTCACTGAAACTAATGGATGATATTTTACTGTTACCCTTTGTTAGATGATTTTGACGCTCATACCATTGGATAACTAGTGACACAATTAGCATATTTTGGTTGATTGTTTGGGAGTTTTTTTGAAGACATTTCAATTGGAAATATAGTTTGAGTGTTACATAATTTTAAATGTCTTATGAAAGTAAAAATTGATTTGCTCCCGTTCCAAGATGACGACTCTGAAGATTCACATTTTTATAATATTTTTATTAACTTGATACGGTCCACGGATACAGAATATAGCGTATGCGCAAGGTTGTATTCGTTTAAATATAACAGCTGATTTCGTCTATCAGCTGTAATACATCAGCAACTAAATGAATGTTTAAGGTTATGTTTACCATTTTTAATTCAAGGTTTATTATAGGAATAATAATGAACAATGACACATTTGATACGTTCGGTCATGCCTATAAATTAATTAATTAAAAATTTGCATAAATAAATGACCCATCCTTTTTTTATACATGTCATCAATTAAGTTATGCCAAAGGCGTACAATTAAATGTTATTACATGTTTATTTAATTTTGCATTGCGACTTTTGAATAAAAACATCTATGACTAAAAATATTTTTTTTAAACACAGTTTTCCTAAAAAATTAACTAAAATTAAAAACAATTGTGATAATAAACCTCCATAAACAAGACTAAAAAAAGCAATTAGTGTACTCTTAAAAATGTTGGTAAATAAACACTCCAAGCATTTTTAGTCCTGTATGGAGTTTTGTTATACACTATTATCGAATTTTCATAGGGTAGATTAACTATTGCAGTGGCTCTTACGGTGGTCGATGAGCACAAATCATGGACCCCATAACACGTTTAGGGATGTCATTTAAAATATTATAATTGTTGTCACTCCAACCATTTTACGTCAATTTTGGTCCAAATTTACCGCTCGGACGAGTTCGTTAGCCAAAATATCCAACATCGTGTGCTTTTTTGACCGGAAGTAAAGTTTTTTAAAAGTTTTTTGTTATAGAATGAAACTGTTTTCGGGTTTTATGTTTAAAAAATAAATATATGACATTATTCGACACCCTTTCTATTTTTTGACACTACCTTATAGCCCGTATCGTTCCCCCATAATCGATAAAAACGTAAAATCTGGCTTGCGAGCGAAGCGTACCAGTCCATAATTCGAGGCCGTACGGGCGAGTTATTCTCCACTAGTGAACCTAAGTAAGCCGTGGATAGAGGCCGAGGTTTAAGCAATTCTCCTAATATATTTCAGACACGCAGGTATTCAGCGCTTTCGTAAACAGACCAATTAATTTCCAAAATATTTTGTAGAAACCCTAAAACATATTAATTTAATTTATAAATTCGTTCAACTCACGGCAACGTTTCAGTTGCATGTTTGAATTATTTTTTATTTTTAGTATTTTTTTCAGGAAAAGCACTTTTTAAATATTTTTTATTTATTTATTTCCTACCGCTGAACGGTTTTACTCAGAACTGAAAACTTTACCAAACATTTCTAACGATTTATCCTTTTAAAGATAATGATTTATCTAATGTCCCATTAGAGCACTTTTTACAAGTTTTCTAACTTCAAAAATATGTAGCATTTTGTTGAAACGAAAAACCCATATATTCAAATATCAAAAATTCAAATATCAAAATAGATCGAATGACATTTGAAATTAAAAGTATTTTAAAGATAAACGTATTTGTTGGTAAAAAAATGATTTTTACATTTTCTCCAGGAAACTCCGCCAGGCCTATTCATCATCCACCCACACGTAACACAGTAGGCCCGGTTTTTCATTGTTCTATATCACCTTGTATAATATAAGGTAATTTCATTTTCCCCATACTTTTTCGATCGGCATATTTCCAATTGCGATTATGCCCAACCCTTTCCCCAGGGGTAGATATCTCGGCTCACTGCTTACTATAATATTTATGTCTAAAGTTGTTCGAATGTGTAATTATTGCCACGGGCGTTTAAGAGGGTTAAAAATACGGCTGAAACATTGATTCAATTATTCCGCTTTATAAAAATGTTCATCTTTATTTGCGAACTTTTCCCCGTTCCATTGTAAACAAATGGAAATGCATTCAAATCTATTTTAATTAAAGCAAATATTTGATGTTTAAATAATTGTTTATTCATAGAGTGTACGTAGTTTTTGTAGAATAAACTTTTAATTTGAAAAACAGATTATTCCATATTTTGTTTGTACAATCAAATTTGATTACACATAGCAAAGGTTTTACTTTATCCGTCATGCCCAGTAGCGATGGGTGGAACATAATATGCTAAAAACTTATCATTTGTTTCGGCTCTTCAGCCATTATCAAGTTTAGTTTCTTATTATAATTATCTTCGTCATACTACACAAAAACTTTTACACATAAAAACACTTACATGCCCGTATTATTAAAAAAAAGTCCTTTTGATTTTTGAGCCATGACTACATTCCCTGATGTCCCGTTTTTTTTATAAAAAAATAATAACTGATTTTTTGGCCAAAAAGGGGGTTGTTTTTCAAATTTTTCAAAACCTTTTTTCGTGCACCTATACAGGCCTAATTGACATGTTTGGTGCAAATTTGTTCGAAATCGATCGAATAGTTTTCTTTCTAGCTTTGTATACATATAGACATACAGACAGACATTTTGTAAAAACTACTTTTTTGGACTCAGGGGGTCCCAAAACGGATATATCCACAAAAATCTCGACATCGATTTTTTTTGCGATCACTATACTTTCTCTATACTATAGTATAGTGAGTATACTTTCTCTATACTATAGTATAGTGAG
>JAGFPH010000713.1:14160-34842 GCA_018207615.1 Philaenus spumarius
ATTTATAAATTATAGTTATATATTTGTATAATTTATTTATGTAACTTTTGTAACTTGCTTCGTTTATGTTGAAAATATTCAACATTTCCCAAAAGCTTTTTCTAAAATCGTTAATTTGGGAAATTGCATTTAATTGGATTTTTTAAAATAGACCCATGTATTAAACTTGAATGTATTATTGTGTACTTATTGACTTGGCACCTTTATAACCCTCTTTCTATAAAAAAAGTTATGTACAACTTTAGTATATAAAAAACATTAATTTTATTAAGAGAGTCAATTTATATTTTTTTATGATCACAAATGTGGTAAGTATAAAAGATGAAACAATCTGTTTAGACGCTTGTTTTCAATTGAAACTCCAGTAGTTTACGCCTCAGCTGAGATCTGAGAAAAGTTTTTGTTCAAATCCAAAATGCATATTTTGTAAGCTGGTTTTTTTTAAATAAATTCAAATGTAAACATAACTCGAATAGATAACCAGTTTAAAATTTAAAGGTACTTTAAAATAAAACATCTTCAAAGGTTTTGAC
The DNA here is from genome assembly GCA_018207615.1 of Philaenus spumarius. Lineage (NCBI taxonomy): Eukaryota > Metazoa > Arthropoda > Insecta > Hemiptera > Aphrophoridae > Philaenus > Philaenus spumarius. Next base: position 14,694 of record JAGFPH010000713.1, read on the forward strand.
TATCTTGATAACTTTTCAAGATAATGGCATACGTTGTCATCATGATGATGATTATTGTCATCGTTGACAATAATTTTGGGTTTTTGTTTACTCTCTTAGAACGGGTTTATTCTCAGCAGTCAATAGAAAGTTCAGATATGTGTTTTTTTATTTCTTTGAAGTTCAATATTTTTTTAATGTTAGAAAACTAATGGAATAGCACCTATCGGTTTGAATGTGACCATGGCACACAGGAAGGCGGGTACACTGGCAGACACAAAGTCAGATACAGAGACAGGCAAACAGAAAAAAACAGAGAGGCATGCAGTCAGAAAAACAGAGAGACAAACAGTCAGATTGGTAGACAAATAGACAGACAGGCAGCAAACAGGAAGACTGGCAGAGAAGTAGACAGACAAGACACGAGAAAACGGGAAGTCAGAAAGACAGACAAACATACAGACAGGCTGACAGACACCATAATTATAAATGTTTGGTAAAATCAGGAGTTGTGAGAGTAAAACCAGGCCTCATCTTGAAATGGTACCAAATAAGTCAAAACATTTTTCAAAACGTTTAGTTTTAAAAACCATTTTAAACAAAGCAACTCTCACGCTTTTTTCAATATGAAATTTCTTCAGACATTCCCTCCTCCAAACATTTGAGGCACTTCGATTTGAACTTATACAATTTTGAATTTTGTATTTTAATTTAACATCAATTAACGTTTTTACTGTCATATCTCAAATTTTACCAAACATTGCTAATGATAAAACAATCCAAAAATTTTCCAACTTTAAAAAAATGTAGAATCCAATTCACTACTAAATACATTAGTGCTTATGCTCGATATCAGAACTAACACAAACCGAAATTCCAGGCCTGCATACACAATCAGAAAACCATATGCTAATAACATACAAAGTGCACACCGTTACAAAGGAATGGTAAACAACCAAGCAGACCAAAGGGCACACAGTGGTCAACGTCAAATAAGGGTCGTGTTAACATTAAGGGAGGAGGGAAATTATATACGGTACATACTTCATTTAGACTTTAGCAAACTTTTTGTGCCCGACGTCCGACTGCATGGAACGTCCATGAGTTTTCGATTCTGTTTGTGCACGCGTTTTGTTTTGGTCGGATAAACAGCTGAATTCAACAATTGTAATTCTTCCGTATCTTAAATCTGTAGGCCAAAAACACGTAGGCTAACATTAGTGCTATAATCATTAAATAAAAATAGGTTTTACTCGGTAGTGAAGCTTATTTGTTCATTGCGACAAAGGCATAAAATTAGAGACCTTTAACTTTTTTTAAACTTGATAATAACAATAAAATGGTTATCAAACACGAAATCCCGGATTTCTGTTTAATGCAGTTTAATTATCGGGACTAGAAGCCCAGCTTTGAGCGGAGCTGCTCAGTTTTTCTAAGATTGTCCGCTGTTGGCAAAAGTATTGTTGGAGACGTATGTATTGTTCCGCTTTGAAAGGTATTTCGAATAAGTGCTTGGAGATAATGTGTAAAAAAATTATTTTAAATTATAATTACTAAAAAAACAACTATTCGATAGATTGAGAATTTCACAAAAACATCAGTCGAACTCGCTACCGCCCCAAAAATTTTTGATGGTTTCCCATTGACGGATTCCCCCCCCCCCACCGAAGATTGGAACACGCTTCTTAATTCCGTCGGGCTCAACGAGATGTAGGCAAGTGGTTCTCATCAAAACTATCGTATCATTGTTTTAAACAAAATAATTTTGCTAATTTTGTAATATTTTATGACACATAATTGAACATTTATAACACGTTTCAGCACATTACGAGGGTTTGCAAATACTATTTGGATGGGCAACAATGAAAAAATCATTGTCCTCAAAAAACATTTACACTTTTTGCTAAAACATTTTTGACGAAATGACTTGTTTAAGTACTTCAACATTTATTTTATAATTAATAGTAAAATGAAATTTGACTAGATCGTTATCGGCGTTTAATAATTTTAAGGAAAATCCTTAAGCATCAGTAAATTAGAAAAATGTTCAAGAAAATTGTAATACCTTCGCCTGTAAACAATGCAGGGGTCGTGTGTGTTTTATCCAGAAGATGTTGGCAGCTGAGATTTGTATGTGGTGCTTAAGTCTTGTCAATACTTTTCAATCAAATAGGTTTCAAAATCAAACACGAATCGTTTACAACAGATAATATAGCTCGCATTACTTGAAAGTACGTTTATTGCTTTATATTGGACAATTCCTATGTTCGAATTTCTGTCCCGCTTTAAGAGAGAACTGGCAACTCTAAGGGTCTTCTACAACTTGCGTAAAACAGTGACAACATACACTTCGACTAACCTATTTCGAAAGCTGTTTTTCAGCTGAAAAAGTTGTGAAACCTCTTAAACTGTTTTAAAGGATGTGTCTCGTAATTGAAAGAAATCGATGGCAACTAATTTTAATAAAATGTGTAATTAATTATTATTGTTTATGTACTTTAGGGGTATTTTCAAAGAATAATTTCCACTTTTTAAGATCACAAGTAAACAATATAAAGCTTCTTTGTATTTTTTGTTATTTCCCTTATTATTTATCTATATATATAAAAATGAATTGCTGTTCGTTAGTCTCGCTAAAACTCGAGAACGGCTGGACCGATTTGGCTATTTTTGTTCTTAAAATGTTTGTAGTAGTTCATAGAAGGTTTATACGTAAAGAAAAGTTTGAAAAGTTTCCCGAAAAAGTTTCAAATTTGGAAGAAACTGAACAGCATTTATTGTATGAACTCAAAACCATAGCTCACAAAAAACAGCTGTTCGTATAAAAAGCTTATGTTTGTTTACATGTATTACCATAGCAACATTACTTAGCAAATTTATAATCACTTTAATACTCTTCAAAGCCAACAGTTTTTTAAGGTTAGATTGAAAAACTATAAACAAACATAAATAAAAATGATTACAGAATTATAATTCAACTCAAACATTGGTTATTAAATATCTATATAGGCCTACTTAGAGATATGCTGCTTAAAATATTGTTTATATAAAATATATCATAACTATGAAGTTTTTAATACTTTTCAAAACATATTTTCGCTATTAATAATAATAATAACAAACAAATTATTTGACACCATGCATAACCATAAACATACACGAGTTTAAACATATTTTTTTGGACCCCAGCTAATTTAAACCATCGCTAAGAAAGGGTTAAAAAAAATTCGAAATTTTAGGGTGGTTTGGGGAGGGGGGTCAAAGTTACTAAAAATCCCTATAAGAACGAATTCATATGAAATTTGGTACGTAGCTTCCTCTAAGGCCGTAGGTGCTCGCTATCTATATAGGCCTACTTAGAGATATGCTGTTTAAAATATTGTTTATATAAAATATATCATAACTATGAATTTTTTAATACTTTTCAAAACATATTTTCGCTGTCAATAATAATAATAACAAACAAATTATTTGACACCATGCATAACCATAAACATACACGAGTTTAAACATATTATATTGAATACTAAACAAACAATCTGAATTAAACTAAATGCCATTAAAATATCACATTCGTAGCTTTATTTTGATATATAATTGTATATTTAAATACTAAACAATATCTTATACTAATTAGGCCTATACATTTAAAATTACAAACTCTGAACCAGTTTGTTACATCCTAAATTAACACGGATGTTACAAAGTGATTCAAATATCTTTTCTACGACCCCCAGCTAATTTAAACCCTCGCTAAGAAAGGGTTAAAAGAAATTGGAAATTTTAGGGTGGTTTGGGGAGGGGGGTCAAAGTTACTAAAAATCCCTATAACGAATTGGAATGAAACTTGGTATGTAGCTTCCTCTAAGGCCGTAGGTGCTTGCAACATTGTCAATGAAATTAAGTGAAAGTCAAACTTAGTAAAAACTATAAATTAAAACGATAAATTTAAAGCTTTTTCATGTTAGATAGTAGTTTACAGGAATACAATTTTCAGTGCTTTCCTAAATAGCGTAGACTTTTTTTTCATGACCACAGTAGGATACGCACAGGTATTCAACGAACACTTAAAAAGAATTACAATTACGTCAAAAAGACTGAAAATTCCAACAACCACGGGCAAAGCCGTACGGGTCAGCTAGTTTATAAATACAATCCAAACACGAGATTATGAATGCATGATTCAACGATCTCTCGGCTAGCGATTTAGCGGCCATGGCGCTATTAGCCTACCTATAAAAAGTTGTCTCGTGCATTAACTACAGAGCCTTGGATGGTGCTCAGGGGAACGGTAGGTGGACTTATGTTTTAGTTCAGCATTGTCGTAACTCCCGTTTCTCCAGCGCCACCACAAGACTGTACACTCGGAATTATTTCCAGGGGAAGAAAAACCTTAAGGTTCGGGTCCCTAAATTTTAAACGACGAAGTTGGCATTTCAATGTTAAAATAACCTAACCAAACCTTCACTTTTAATAATATTTTTGTGTTATTTTCGTCAAAAAACGAAAGGTGTATTTTTTTCTTTAAGTAAAATAGAATGTGGGTGTTGATTGCTAAGGTTTTTTGCAATATCTCTTTTTGCAACTGAGTATAAAATTAATAAAGTTTACTATTTATATCATTAAAAACATCATATATTATGAAAACAATAAAACGGTTTTTGAAAATGTATTCAGCAATCAACATTCGCATATGACAGTACTTCAAAATGAAACCAATTTTTTTCATTTATTCCAAGAATTAACGGGAAAAAATGACTTATTCTGTAGCATTGCTCTTACGGGAATTAGATTCAATATGGCGGACTGGGTATCCTCTCCTTAAGTATGATCACCATTCTTGGATCTACTATGACTAGTTATGACTTCATGAGGAATATACTTAATTTCAACCTAATTTTTATCGCAAACATCGGATAGGTTCTAAAAGGTTGTTTTCCTACATATAGTTTTCCAAGTTATCAGACCATCCCTATCATTGCAAACTAATGCTTTGGCTTTTGAGTTCAAGATAACTTTAAGATAGGCTTCAAGGACCAGTAGAATCCACAACCTTTTGGACTGTTAAGCTCTAAAAAAACAGTTGTTTTTTTAATCGATGCTAGTAGACTGTTAAAAGTAGTGAACAAAATTGCTAAAATGGATGCCTGGTATATGCAAAATGATTTTTTTTTGCGTACTTATTTTATACCAGTAAGGATATATCAGAAGAAAAGCGTTCGCAAAGGAACTCCAAACCTGGGTACGATGGTAGCAAGCTGAACGAACGCACTAATCCATTCTTCCCCTCTCAAATCGTTCTTTGAAAGTCCAAAAAATGAATCACGTTATTGGAGGGAAGCTCCTGATTATGGGCAGACAAAAGAGAGTCCAAGCCCACCAACACTAATAACACTTAACAACCAAAAAAATACAGTTTTGTGATAGAAATCAATTATTGTGAAAATGACTCCAAGTTCCACTGCCATAACGCCTATTATTGACATAGCGAAGCGAGGTCTCCGCTTTAGCTCGACCGTTCGGCATTTCGTCTGTGTGTCTGTCTGTCTGTCTCACGATTACGGCCAAACGCCTTGACCGATTTTGATGATTTTTTGCATGAATGTTCCTTATTCCTAGGCCAAGCGATGTATATATACGGTTTTTTCCATTTTTTTTAAATTTTTAACCCCTTAAATAAAATAAAAATGGCTACCGGACAGTTTTCCTCAGTTTAAGCTTTTTTCCAAGGCCAGTTTTTGGCTAACCGTAAGTCGAATTTAAAAACTAATAATATTTTTTGGGTAGCAAATTTGATTTTCTACAAAATTGTATACTTGATTTTTTTCGTGTCTCTAACGGTAAGCTCACAAAATGGCCGTAAACTTCAAATTTGTTAAAAATCCTCCAAGTTTTTGTATTTTAACCATGTTTTTATACGTTTATTCTAAACCAATTAAAAAATGTTCCATAGATTTTTTGTAGATAAATGTACAAAAAATTCATAATATGCCAGTAAAAAAATGATTGAAGTAAAATTAACAAAGTTATTAGCTCAAGAAACAAGCATGTTCAGTAACGAAGGGAAAAAGTTAAAAAGTAGTAAAAATGTTTTGTAATAATTTTTTTCATAAATGTAAAAAAGTTTCGTAATTTAGTTCTAAATATAACTGCATTAAAATATTTATCAATTTCAAATTTCTTATTTCGAAAACACTATTTTTTATGTTCCTACTACAAGACTGCTAACAAAACTAGGCCTATTTTGAATAGTAATTTAGGAATATAAATTACTATTCCTTATTATTACTATTTTGGGTAAAATTAAATCCTTTGCCCAAAAATGACATATTATTATAAGAAAGTGTAGAGAATAAATCAAAGAATTGAACTGTACACTTGTAAATTATTATTTCATAAAAGTATTTGACTCAGCTTTACTTGAATTACAAAATGAGATGAAACAAATGAAACCTCACGGCGATAAAGGACATACAAAATATGACAGTTGGACAGCGTGGGAAGTGTTGATACATGGATTGAGATTACTATCACGACGCTTTAACTTCGTTTGTTTTCATTATTTCTAATATTGGAATATGATATGGAACTGTAAATACATTGTTAAGTTTTAGTTATTTAAGTATGTAAATATTTAATTCTATGTTTTCCCTCAATAACACGATATTTGTAGCTACCTTACGCAGTATTAACCTAAATAAAACACAATGCTAAAAAAAATCTTTAGCAGTTAAAGCTCAAGAAAAGAAAAAAAACCAGAACTAGAAACCCCGTAATCGCGGGAATTACAAAATAATGTTTCACTGGCTAAACCTTCTGCTTACTTCCTTACTGGCACACTATTTTTAACCTAAGCTCAAAACCACATTTTTGTTATTTCAACGATCGAGGTCTACTGTTCACAGAACTACTAGTAGCATTCAAAACTAGAAGGCTCCTGCTGCCACTCTCGGCGAAGCAAATAGAAACAGATTTTTGTATACTCTGATATTTTCACGGAAATTAAGATTTATTAGGACTTGTATCAGGGTAGGTTGGTAGTACCTTAGATCCTGTCGCATACGCAATAGGGCCAGGGTTTTTGCTTGAATGACACGATTTTTGTATATTGGTAATAGAGCGATATAAAACATAAAACTCTGTTGATTTTTAAGAGAAATTAATCGATTATAAATTTGCCAAGTAGTTTGCATAGTAAAAATATATACGTTTTCAAGAAATGTGTGTTGGTTCACAGTATAGGCCTAACCCAAAATTGTGTTAAGCTTTTGATCAAAATCAGCTGTTTTATTTATAATAGGCCTACGTAATAACAGATCTTTTAATTATAATACAGTAAGACTTTTTCGTTGATTTTTGTTTTGTGTTTGCTTTATTTTGTTAATCTAAAGCCGGTTCTACACGATGCTACGAACGCTCGCTCCAATGTTGGACCGAACGTTTGGGACAAGTAAGTTCGACAGATGGTACAGCGAATGTTCCTGCTACACGGTGAATTGAATGTTTGATCCAATATTTAAGAAAACAGTTTGGTACAAACGTTGGCCCAGTTGCGAAAATGGACGAGGATGACAGTCTATAATAATATATTATGTTTTAATTGTACACATTTAACGAGTTAAAAATCCCCACATCATATTTAGGCAGGCCTAAATAAAATTTGTTTTTAAAATAGTACACTTTTAAAATTATATTTTTTAAAGGTATAGTATCTAATTACCTGTAATCTGTTTCTGATTTTTCACGGGAACTTACTAGTATCAAGTATGAAATATAAATTGTAGCCTACTTAGGCTACCTGTGAAAATTTAAATGAATAATATTACTGATTAAAATTAAACACAGAGATAAACATAAACAAGACGGGTCTTTGGTGTAAATAGAGAGTAAAAATAATGCTTCATATGAACGAGTCGTGTAGCCGTTGAATCGAACCAACGAACATTTTCCTTCAAACGTTGGAGGCATCCCTTTGACTCGGTGCAAAAATACCGACATCGACCCGAACATGGTCAAATGCGAATGTTCGACGCTCGCCATTGGACGCTCGTAGGTTTGAACAACAGCCACACGATGTGACGAACCATCAAACGTCCAACGTTGGAAGGTGTTCGTAGCATCGTGTAGAACCGGCTTAACCAGAAAAAGCTGTTGGTTGTGAAGAATAACACACTGATTCTAAATTTGCTAAATTGGTTTGCTATGGTAATGAATTTAAATGCATTCAACAAAGGTGTGTTGCTGAGTTTTTGATCTGAAACAGCTGTTTTAAATGTTATTGGGCTGGGAGTGAATACCCAAATTTTCACTATTGTGCGTCTATATGACCCCATTAGAATATACCTTCAAATTTGGGTATCTTAAATAGTTTTTGCTCTGTGTTAGTCGGTCAATCAGAACAAAGCCGCTTATATATACTGTAGATTGAAGTCCTATATCAAAATCTGAAAGAGCTACTTCCCAACGCGCGTTTGACCCGCTTCAAGACTAAGTCACCAGGATTACTACTTAGTAGCCTACAAATAAGATGTAGTGGCACTTGACATGTGTGAAGACATCTCAAAACTCTTCACAAAAGTCTACTTTACTTAATAAGTTACATTCAACAAGATACCCAATTAGGCCTTACCCTCCTCCCCCCTTGCTCAGACGTCATTAGAGATACGCCCTTTTATTTGTTGGACTGTCGTAGCTGTTTGTTGGGCATATGTTTTTAAATTGGAGTGTATTTTGTGTTTCTAATATGTTTAAGTCCATTTAGTGGTTAGTGTATATTTTAAATATAGATATGGAAGGTTTATTTCAAGTATACCTCTTAAAAAAAGCCTGGGTTTGGACTCTCATGTGAAATGAGCAATAGTTTTGAAATCCAATTAAGAAATGAAATGAAAATCTAACTTAAATTATTTTCTTAAATGAACCTTCGTCAAATTATTCAGGCGAACCTATGGTTCTTATTGCTTGAAATCATTAATATTGGTCTTGCCTGGACCTAACCTAAAATAATTGTATTGAATGGTTGTGCTAATTAGTAAACCTACCAGCTACTCTATACAATTGGTCAACTCATACAAAATCGAGTGTACGTGCGTAAGTCAGTAAATAACAAAATAGTATTGCGCAAGCGCATGGTCGAGTAAAAGTGCAGAAATATGCATACTTATTAAACAACAGCTACGAAATTATCTTTGATTTAATTCTGACGAAAATAAAAATTATCAATTTTTTTCATAGTAAAATATAAAATATTCCTGTCGTTGACGCAAAAATGTCGGCACTACTGATCATTCTTTATTATCCAGGTCATCGCTATCCCCACCACCATACCCTGATATTAATAATCAATATAAGAGTATACAATAATCTGTTAGCATTTCCACTGTCGCGAATCGACCCAGGCTCTTAACCAAGACACAGTTTCTCGTGTCAGACCTAGAATTAAATGTGTGAATTTGAATATGCCTATTATATTGAAGTATTTTATTTCCATGTCTATTTGGTTCATGCATTGCCACTATCTTGGTAAAATTTAACGATTGTTTGAAACTAATTACTTAGCCTATTTGCCTAATAATAAAACATGCAGCAGTGCAGTTTTTATAAATTAAATTTTGCAATCCATTTGAACAAATATCATAAAAAACAGACTCTCGTAAAATAAAACGTACGTAATAAAAGTTGTGGTTTTAGAGGTTATTTTATTACTATGATAGCGATCCTGTTTTTCAGCTTTATATAAGTTCAGTATTTAATATTTGATTTGCTAGTTGATATAACATAAAATACATTACTACGAGAATTTTTAATGAGAGGTTAATTAAAGAAAAGGGATTCAGAGTTTTAGTTCGATTATAAATATAATAAACGGTACTAGGAACTGGCACATACTTTCTCACAAACGTAATTAAATTATTAAACAGATTCACTGTGACTTCATAATTGTAGGTGGGGTAGGAGAGGTGATTTATTAAATGAGGAGATTAACTAATAAATATTATTATTATTATCTAGAGAGAAAATTGTACGATCGATGTTGAACAAATTTGCACCAAACACGTCAATTAGGCCTGTATAGATGCACGAAAAACGGTTTTGAAAAATGTTGAAAAACAAGCCCCTTTATTGTAAAAAAGCCCCCAAAAATCAGTTGTTATTATTATTATTAGCTAAACGAGAATTTTTAGAAAGATGCTGTTTTTTCATATGGTATAGGGTACATTAAAGGCTACAAATAAGCCAAATTTTATCAAAATCGTTAAAGCCTTTTTTTTAATAAAAAAATAATAACTGATTTTTTGGGGGGTTTTTTTGCCAAAATTGGGTTGTTTTTCAAAAATTTTCAAAACCATTTTTCCTGCATGTATATAGGCCTACTTGACATGTCTGGTGCGAATTTGTTTGAAATCGATCGAATAGTTTTCGCTCTAGCTTTGTATACATACAGACATATAAATACAGACAGACATTTTGTAAAAAAAAAACACTTTTTTGGACTCAAAAGGTCCCAAAACGGATATGTCCACAAAAATCTCAACATCGATTTTTTTTGCGATCACTATACCTTCTCTATAGTCTACTATAGTATAGTGAGAAAGTAAAAAGTACTATAAAAGAGGTTCTAATAATCTCGTAAAATAAATCCAGAAATATGTGGAATAATTAATGAAAATAAAACTACAAAGTGGTCGAGTTGTTGATTATATTACTAGGAATATGCCTATTTTTTTATTTTATTAAGTTTTACAAATTAAGAATGTAGCATCTTATCCTTCCCAATCACTATGCATGCCTACCACATTCTGAACATAATAGGCAATATTTTGTTTCTGCATTTAATAAGGGCCTACATCCAATGTTCACTCTACTAATAAACTGATAAACGAGTTTTACTGATTACTGCTCAAAGTAGACAATATTGGTTATGGTGTTTTTATTTACTAACACTTAATGGTTTTACTCTTAAACCTCAAAATTTTACCATACACTTCTGATTATATATCCTTTTAAACAATGACCAACTTGGAAATTTTTCCACAAGTTTTCCAAAATAAAAATGTTTAAGAATTTCTGGGAAATAAAAAAGTGCATTATATAAAATTTTTCAAATAGCAATGTAGTCTACGTTAAGTGGGGTATTTATTTATAAAAACTTCTTAAGCTGATCATATTTGTATTTAAATTTTAGTCATATCGATAAATATTTGTAAATGGCAATAATAAAACATTTTTTACATTTTTGTATGACCCTTTTTCGTCATACATTTAAAGGAAGGAAAAACATTTAAATTAGATATAACTTTTTTTTATTTTAACTATTTAACACTAGAAAAGTCCGTTCCCTGCTCGCTTTGCTCTCCAACACCAGTGATGAAGAAAATGCAAACAGATTATTGGATCCTCTGACATTTTCACTGAAATAATTTTATTGATTAGTACTGATCAACTTACAGTGGGGTAGATTGATGGGGGTAGCGGAGACCTGTATCCTGAAGCATGCACCGTAAAGCCAGAGTTTTTGCTTGAATGACAGGAACTTGTTTATGAATTAGAGGGATGTAAATAATAATTTGTATGAAGATTTAAAGCTAATATGTGCCAGATAGTATCTATAATACCGTAAATAAGGTATCTGGGTTAATTCGTTACATGTTGGGTTAGTTGTTCAGATTTTTGGTTTATTGGAAATTCAATATAATTGAAGCCATATTTTATTTATTGGTCTTGTTAATTCGTAATTTCTTAGATTGTAATTGTTTAACCATTTATTTTCATCTGGTTTGTTTCAAGTTAGATTATACTTTACTTTTTTTATTATTTTATATAAACCAATTAAACTGTAACTATACAAAATATTTGTCCACAAGACTCAAACAACAGGACTTAAATATTTCGAAATTTTGAATTTGACCCAGAACAGTAATACCCGAAGCATTTCTACTGTGGAGTGTTCGATGTTTTTACGCAGGTGGAGGGTGGTACAACTGTAAAGACTTATTAAGGGTGAAGTTGGCAACGCAATTAAAAGATAAGAGTTAGGGCTTGTATGTCGGGGAAGGGGTTGCCCTTAATTGCAGAGCAATATGAACTGGGAATACCTGAGACACACCTACGCTGCCTTAACATACTCCACGGTTGAGTTTAATTTAATAAAGGTTAATTTGTCATTGTGATGTGCCTTCATTATTCCAAGAAGTAGGTGTAATTAATTGTCGCGAGAACGTAATGAGTTATTTATAGACAATGTACGGTGTTTCATAACTCGCTAATAACACTTACGGTATTGTTTCTGGGCCAAAAACAATGTACATACAGTATCATTATTAAAATATCCGAAATGTTCTAGATTTTCACACTGCATCTACTTTGTTTTTTCACATAAGATTTTTTCAAAAATTTAAATTTTGGATGGATGCAAACCATACAAAAAGATTCCAAGGGAAAAACTGGCTAACCCCAAAAAAAGGAAATGTGCATTTGGACTAATTTTGATTGTAGTGTAAAATCTGCGCATTTTTATTTCATTAGATTTGTAAAAATGAACTCTAAGTAGAAGAAAAAGTCGTATTAAAATATCCCATAATTGGGAAGATTGGGCTAACCCACTCTAAATCTAGGGCAGAACGGGCTAATCAATTGGCCACGCATTCCCATTCACTTTGTTTACTTGAAGTGCAGCTGTCTGGTACTGTTTTACAGTTCAGATCTCGTTTGGATGGTCATGTGATAATGTTTATATTTATGGTATTTACCTTTTTTTGGTCTGTTTAAATAATCCTATTTGATTGTTATTAGCTACGGCCGTTTCGTCTTCACAGAGACATCATCAGGCTTTGCTCTCGTCATGAACACAAACTTCACATATTAAAAACACAAACACGTAAACACAATATACACTTAAAAAATTTCTTTATAAATATTATAATCACTGAATTTACTAAAACGGTTAAAATAAATATATTTGTATGGTCTGCATACATCCTACTAGTTTGGCTATCTTCAGTCGACTGAATTATTTATCTTACTCAAGGCATTGAGCGTGTCATATATTGCATTGGAGGCAAAGTTCAATTTGTCATTTAGTAGGATGTCAGGGTCTTGCTTGTTGTGGGAATAAATTTGGAATTCTTCTAATATATCTAGTAGTTTTCCCTTTCTGCTCTTGTGAAGAATTTTAAGGTTGGAGTCGATATTACTGTAATCGTGGTTATTGTTTATGAGATGTTCTGCATATTTGGACCTTTGGTTTAATGCTGTTTTATAGCTTGGTATGTGTTCTTTGAATCTTTGTTTGAAACTTCTACCTGTCTGTCCTATATATAATTTATTACAGTCATTACATGAAAGTTGGTATACTCCTCCTTCATCAAACTCATCTGTAGTGGTTCTGGTTATATTTCTATTTATTACATTCTGGAGTTTATTATTGGTACGGTATGCTAAAGAGTATCCCTGTTTGCGGAAAATATTGTTCATTGAATGTACAAGTTTACTATTGTATTGTACGGTTATATATTTTTTGGATTCTACAGGCTCATCAAAGACTCGAGATTTTTGAAGTTATACTTCTTTGTACCCGTTGTAATCGGGATGGGGTGTCGGTCGAGAAACCGCTTCACGCGTTAGGAGTAAATTCCGGAAAGTGCCTTTTTATACCTATTCTCTGCAAGAGATACCTCAAGAGTCTCGGTGGGTGAGTGGTTAACGCACTCGACTTCCACGCTAGAATTCCTCTTTCGATCCCCGGCTGGGAATTTTTCTCTCAAAAACTATAGGAAGTATACGAATGGCCAAATAAGTATAACTTCCACCGTCTGGCCGACGCAGATCCAATTTTTTACAATTCTTTAGTCAAGTTTTAATTTTCCAAAATGTACATTTGGATAAGCCCTTTATCCCTGGAAAAGAAGGGATTATACCGTTTTCAGTGTACTTTGATACTTCAAAAGCAAGTAGACCTACCGCAAGAAATATAAATTTTAGGCTTTTGAAGGTTATTTAAGTATTAATTTGTGAATGGTGTGATTATATTTTACCTGAACTTACTATGCTTCATGTAATACATGACATACTAAGTGTTGGTAAAGTTTAAAATCTCCCTATACTGATAATTTAAGTTCACGAGATTTGCCCATTTACCCTTTGACTCTTCAAATAATTAGTTTTTATCCCACCACTCAATTCTAAACGGCTTCTGTTTAAAATTTTTGGTATTGATTTTTTAAAATCTATTTACTTAACTTATTTTCACGAGATATAAATACACTTTTTACTGACGAACATATTGTTTTTTCGTTTTCAGTTTGTCAAATGATAACCGAGTTGAAAACAAACTTACTTCTTGGTACTTGTCTAAAACACATAAAATTTATGTTTTCTCCAAGAGGTTTCGAGATATTTAAAACATCATACGTTTTAAACTCAGCCATTTTGAAAAGGATGTGAAAAATTAGATTTTTACTTTCGTAGTTTGGCTTCTATGAATTTAAGGTCTACGAAAAGTTTCAACTCACATTAATCAGTTTTTGAGAAAAAAAATAATTAGTAAAAACGTGTGTGAAACTTTATTGACTTTTTAAGTTTTAAATAACGATAGTGTTAATTGTCTTTGACTTAGGAACAATACCTGAACTTATTGGTAGAGAGTTCTGAAACAACCTATATACGCTTCGAATATATATTACTGTACGAAATTTATAAATTTAACCTATAGGCTAAATACCTTTAATACACTAAACAAATGTAGATTGGAAGAATAAATCTTGATTTCCATATAAAAATTTTAGGTTCCATTTTCATAAAATAATTCCAGGAAGAGCTCCTTATTTTTAATGCGTTAATGACACCTAGTTTGTAAAAGTATTACCAACTTAACAAAACTGGAGTTTAGACTAAATCGAATAAAATGAACTAGCTTTGGCGTGGATTCTATTATTCAGCAGTTTCTATTCAATGTATAAATATTTCTTCATTTCCACTAAAAGCAAGATTTTAATTGTGACGATCCGTTTGGATTCCAATAACGTAGTTTGGGAAGTATCAAAACCCCAACTAATGATGCCGAGGGAGGTCGGAGGGGAAACACTAATTGGGTATCTTATTGAATTCGTTTACTGAAACTTTTCAAATTGGCTTACTTTTATAAAATAGAGAACATTGTACTTCAACATTTTATAAAACTTTTACGATTCTTTAGATTTTTTTTATCTGTTATTGGAATGAGATTCGATCAGTTTATAAATTAAAATATTTAAGTTTGTGAATGAGCTGCCATACCGTTATACACACCGGGAAGTTTTCAAAAAAGGTTAATGAGTATTGAAATGTTGTGTGTGGGGGAAGAGAGACATGCGGAGAGAGGGGTATTATACTACGAATACATTAAAAATTAATAAAGGAGTAACGACACAAGATAAGTCTAAAAAACAAGATTAGTCTAAAACACAAGATTAGTCTAAAACACAAGATTAGTCTAAAACATATAATAGTCTAAAAAAACTTAAGTCCAAAACAAAGATTATATAAAACACAAAATTAGTACAAAATTCAAGATTAGTCTAAAACACAATATAAGTCAAAAACACGAGATAAGTCTTGAAAAAGATTAGTCTAAAACACAAAATTAGTTTAAAACACAATATTAGCCTAAAACACAAGATTAGTCTAAAATGAAAGATAAGTGTACAAAACAAGATGAGTATAAACACAAGATAAGTACAAAAATAATACAAGATAACTATAAAACACAAGATTAGTATAATAAACACAAGATGAATATAATAAACACAAGATTAGTTAAAACACAAGATTAGTCTAAAACACAAGATTAGCCTAAAAAATAAGATTAGTCTAAAATGCAAAATTAGTCTAAAACACAAGATAAGTCTAATACAAGATTAGTCTAAAACATAAGATTAATCAAGAACCAACATTTTAATCTTTTTACTTTATGTATCATAATTGATTTTATTTGCCAATAATTTAATAAAGTAAATATATCTACTTTCTTCTTGTGTTTAAATTTTTTATAGTAAACCCCATAAAAGTTTGAGTTTTTTTACAATTTTGAAATATTTTGATATACGTTTTCAAAGTTTGATTTGACCAAAGTTCAAATACAAAAAAAATGCTCAGATTTGAAATCCCTTTTATTTTGTTCCATTCGATCTCCATTGCTATTTGTAATTATCTCATTTGAAAAAAAAAACAAATCTTGTGATCACACAAAAACTCTGGCCCTACTAGGTATTGGCACAGACGATAGAACTACTATTACAGTAATTCTATAGTATGTGGTATGGATCAGGATTCAGATCACAGCTACCGAGCTACCCCTACCTCCCTCCCCGTTAAGAGTGCCTCTGTCCAAGTATATACTAATTTTAATTTGTCTCGCCGCGAGTTACCGAGGGTGTTGATGAGCAAAAAGCGCAGCCTTCTAGTTTAGATACAAAGATATTGAATTCTCCGAAATTATAAAATTTGCACAATATTGAAAACTTTTGAAAAAGTGGCCAAGTTGGACATCGTTTGAAGGACAATGATTGTCAATGTTTAGTAATATTTTATTTTCTTATAAGTTTTATATATTTTAATTGTTTATTATATTTTTATATTTTATTTTATTATAATAACACAGTTCAAAGATAGATGATTATAAACAGAAATGTATATACGTTTAGGGCCGCTATCTTGAAACGGGACTGGAATTGCTTTCTAAAAGTTTCCTTTTCCTTTCTCCACCCTATACGTAGTATATGGAGAAAGTATTGTTTTCATCCAAATTTTCGAATTTGAATTTTTAGTGGAATTATCTGTTTTGGTGTTCCCTGAACCCCCAAAAAATGTTTAGTGGAATTATCTGTGTTGGTGCTCCCTGAACCCAAAAATATTTTTAGTGGAATTATTTGTTTTGGTGCTGCCTGAACCCAAGATAGTGTTTTTTTTTTTTGTGATGTCCGTGTGTCTGTGTGTCTGTTAGGATGTGTACAAAGCTGGAGACCATACCAACGGCCCGATTTTGATGAAATTTTGTATGTAGGTGTAGTTCTCGAATATCTCTAGGTGTTTATTTCATTTTTCAAATTTTTGATTTTTAAGTTGTTTTACCCCCAAAAAAATGGCCAAAAAACGAGAAAAATCTAAATTTCTCAAAAACAGCTCTAACGATTTTGATAAAATTTGGCTTATTTGTAGCCCTTAATGTACCCTACCATATGCAGAAAGTCGCATCTTTCTAAAAATTCTCGTTTAGGTAATAATAATAACTGGTTTTTGGGGGGTTTTGGCCAAAAAGAGGGCTGTTTTTCAAAAAATTTCAAAACCTTTCTTCCTAGGCCTACATATATACAGGCCTAATTGTCATGTTTGGTGCAAATTTGTTCAAAATCGATCGAATAGTTTTAATAATAATAATAATATAATATGGATGTGTGTTACATGCATCTAATATTTTCCATGGTAACATTTTCCTACTTTTCCAATTCTAAAAAACCACCTCCTATGCTACTCTTGGGAAGGTATAAAGTTTCAACTGGGAGAAAGTATGTGGCAGTTATCTGGTACCGTTTATTCTTAAGGTAAACTCGATATGTTTGTATATTTTAGACTTCTTCAAAACTAAACCCTTTTTTTTATATTCTAAGTTCAGAATAGTGTGGGCAATTAAATTTCTAAGTTGAATTCGTTGCTCGCTATACACGCGGTACGTAGGGTCTGTGTTCTATTTATTTTTAATTGAGTTTATATATTTTTATCTATTTATTGAAGCAAGAATAAACATGAACTTATTTATAATCTATATATTTAAGATGTTTTGTCCAAAAATAATGACTAACTGGAATAGAATCAACGTAGAACAAAAACTACTTACGTAAGACACAAATACGAAAATTTAATATATTCATATGAGGTCGTAGAAATGGGGACTAAGAAAGGATTTTGCAAATTTTTTATTGCGTAAAAATAGTGAAAATCCGTACGTCCACTCCCAGTCCAGAAAATTTAGAATCTGTTTATTATTATTCACAACCAACAGCCTGATTACGTAAGATTAACAGACTAAAAGCAAACACAAAGAAAGATCAACGAAAAATTCTTACTGTATCAACTCCTATAATATCAAGTGTACGAGCGTACGAGCGTAACATTTAATATAACAGCTGATTTCACCCATCATCTGTAAACCCAGTGTATATTATAGTTTAAGGTTATGTTTACAATTTCAATCGTTATATGCCTTGTGAATTTGATTTTTTTTAAATATGAGCTAAATAACTAATGTATGCTATAATCTACGTTATAATATTTGCTTTGGGGTTATTGTTAGGGGTAGAAATATATTTCAACTGCCCAGGGTTCTAAATGACGGATCACTATAAGGTTCAAGGATTATAATAACAGAAATCAACCAATTCATATACCTTGCAATTCTTATATTTTATAATTGAGTGGTTCAGTGGTAGAATGACACTATTTTAACAATTAACAAACAACTACAATACCTAACTGACTTTACATTTAAATATACAACATCTACTGACTTTACATTAGATAACAACACTACTGACTTTACATTAGATAACAACACTACTGACTTTACATTAAATAACAACACTACTGACTTTACATTAAATAACAACTACCTTGATTCTATCT
This sequence comes from Philaenus spumarius, assembly GCA_018207615.1. NCBI lineage: Eukaryota > Metazoa > Arthropoda > Insecta > Hemiptera > Aphrophoridae > Philaenus > Philaenus spumarius. The sequence continues at coordinate 33,327 of JAGFPH010000713.1, forward strand.
ATAATTACTATTAATTATATCCAAAGACGAAACACTCACAATAGCAATGACCAAAACACAGTTCTTAAAATATGAATATTAGACAGTCTGTTTGCCTACCAGTACCAGTACTTCCCAAGTATATTTCAGCTGGATCCGCCGAACACTATAGGCTTCGGCCTACACCGTATATCTTTCCCAAAACACTGCCCTGTCCCATCAACAGGGCTCCCGGCCGTCTTCCAAAACTATCTGGCCCCCGGCCGTCTTCCAAAACTATCTGGCCCCGTATCTAGTCAGTAGGGCTCTTTTATAGTGAACTGAGTTGACATAACTAGGTCTTTAAAGTATGCCTAGCTTCTGTCAGCATTTACACAATATTTTACAGTATTACCCAACCATGTTCTATATTCTGTGTTCTCGCCTTGGGACTTATAAATCTTAAACTACTCTTTATTACATGTGATTATTAAATAATTCCTAATCCTACACTATCAATCCTAACAGTTATAAACTATAAATAAACTCAACCTTTTATCATCAATATATTTTTTATACAAATTTAAAGAAAAGATACATATTCCTTTAGCTTAGGAAACATTCCTACATTTAAACAGCTGATTTCACCCATCATCTATAACACACAAACTTAGCATAGATTATACCTTTGTGGTTATGTTTACAACGTTAATAAAAATATAAGTACGTAATATTAATAACTTCTAAATCATTTGATCTATCAATATGAAATAAAAAGCTATTAAAAGATGATATTTTTATCTTTTTTTTAAATATATAATAACATACATCAATACAAAATGTTAACAAATATTCATACAGTTTTATAGGCTAATCCTTATAATTGTACACATTTACGAAGTTAAAAATCCCCGTCAGCATAGTTAGGTAGGCCTAGATAAAGTGTGTTGTTTTAAAATAATAGTATTTTGTTGAATTATGTATTTCTGATGTGTATCTAATTAATCCGCCTGTGATTTTTCACGGGGGTTTACTAGTTATAATATAATTCAAACATTTGTTGTTACATGTTATAATAAAACAGCTGATTTGGCTCAAAACTTAAAATAATTTTAGGTTAGGCCGACAACGAACCAAAGCACGTTTATTTGCAACCAATTTGGCAAATTTTGAATCATGTACTTTAGTTACAAAGATTAGAGTATTTCACTTTATTCTTCTTTTTTTACAGTTCTTACAGTTTCCAAATTAACCCGTTTAAATATGCAAATTCAACTTTTACAGGATGTCTTTACAGGTAACATGATTGGACAATACCTAAGTTCAAGTGTGCATCATTTAAAGGTCTTTTAAAAGTAATGAGTTTGAAAAAGCTTTGACTTAATTGTTTCAAGATGACAGTGACCGTAGACGTGCAACATTTCGGATCTTGAATTTTTACTTTCATTACAATAAAGTTTTGCGGGCGTATATTAAAGTAGTCTGCTGTCTGAATTTAAAAACTAAACAATAAACGCTTCAGTAATTAACAATACAGACACATAAAGAGGCGTCTAGT
>JAGFPH010000713.1:34852-66181 GCA_018207615.1 Philaenus spumarius
TGAAGAGAGCTTTAACGGACTTTAGTATAGGTAAAGGTTTCACCAAACTGTAAAGACCTTTCATTTCCTCCTTACTCAGACAAAAAAAGTCGTTAACCAGAAACTGTTTCTTCGAGTTAACTCCCTGCAAGGTATAGTCGCAAATTGAACCTACAAATCGGTTTTAAGATATATCTTTAAAGCTTTTGACACTATACTGCATAGAATGTTAAACAGAGAGAGAGTAGGGGTGAGTCCTTACAATATACTCCCCTTTTTCAATCCTGTATACGTTTTTCTCTCACCCTCTGTCAAAAAGGGATAAATTCGTGACGTTATGACTGTAGGGGATGTTTAATGAGGAAGGGTAACTTTTTACATTTATTTATTGTCATCTCTATTGATTATTCATTCTATGTCTGTACTGTTAAGTTTTCAATGGTGACGCGAGACTAAGGGGCAAAGTTTGGATTGCCGTGATTCTACATCGTTAAAACGTTCAGTTCAGCTTTACGTCGTAAATTCGTGTGAAAATGTAATTTAAAAGTCTTTTAATACGTCATCTCATTTAGGGTTTCTTTAGCGTGGAAAATCGGCGACATTGAAACGGTATGTTTAAAGTGTATTTATTATAAATAATTTTGTTTCTTTACTTATAAAATAAGTTATCTGTATGTACAGTGCTGCCTAAAGTGAACCAATAGCTAACTTTATAGCTTTACTGGGTGATTGAAATACTCAAAGCAATTTAATACTGTATCACCAAAATCATTGCTCAATCTTATATATTCTGATTCAAGTGTTCTTGAAACAAACCAAGATAAGTAAATTCCAGTAAATAGTTAAATATATTTAGTATTCCAAACACAGACTTTGGTTGCGAGATGTTTGGGTGTTGGATCCTGCCAATAGTGTATTTAGGAGGTACTTGTCCTACTGGGTTCTGGGACAGGCTGGAATACAGGGTAATACTGGGGAAGATTTAGCAATCGCGGAGTGTAATAACATCCTACTTTGTGTCCAGTTTTATTACTTAGACAGTGGGAAGAAGAGTGGGTAGCGTTGCAGAATAATACACTCCGAGAGACTAAACACACAGTCCGCCCATGGATATCTTCAAACACCCGATGCTAACGAGAAAGGTTTCTAGGCCATTCATTGCTCACCCTTAAGTGCCTGATGCCCATATTGTTCTAAAATGTCTTTGCATCAAACACCTTCTTTTGGAGTGTGAAAAATTAAAGCATATCTGTTAGAGGTTTCGCCTACCGAATTGCATTCACACGATGCTTGGTGATAATACCCAGACCATTGGTATGGTGTTGGCGTTTCTGCATCGTCTGAAAGTGATTGGTTATATTAAAAGGTTCCAAACAGATTTGGTTCTTGTTTTGTTCAGATTATTTACTGCATTTTAACTAGTTTTAGTAGTATGTTGTGAATTATCAGTTGAACTTGGGTGCTTAAGAGTGTTTATGTGTTAGCATTAATGGAACGCTTGTGTCTTCCAGGTGATTAAGTGAGAACTCACTGTAGCTGAGTTTCTGTTGTTTAAAAGTTAACTGTGTTATCGATCAAACGCTTTACTATTTACAGCTTTCCAATTCAATTTCATCGGTGAAATATATTGTTGATCTGCAGCGAGTAAGCAACACTAAATTATTTCTTATTTTTCAATGTCGTCAGAATATAACTACGTAGTTGATCAAATTGTTTTATACGGACAGTGAGTGTACTATTAACGCATTGTGTTTTAATTGACAAAAATAAGGTAAATAGTTCTTGTGTATTTCTCAATCGCATTGTGCGCAAAACTATAACGTTTTAAATTTGCTGTCATTTTTGTTAAATTTCTGAATGTGTGAGAAAGTTTTCTAATTAACGGTGAACTGTAGAACGGCGTAAAAAAATCACTTTGCAATCTATTCAGTAAAGAAGGAGAGTTTTTTGTGCTTAATGTTTGTCTATAATGCATGAAGGCACAATTTAAGAACTTTTTAATCAGAATGGGCAATAATTTATCTCGGCATAAATACCAATAATTTTGGTCCAGATGAAAAGGCCTGTCAAAAATGTCTGAAATTCATCCAGAACACTGGTCTTACTGCGCATCATGTCCGTGAGTATCATAGTGTGGCCTACAACTGTCTGTTAAGCCGGGTTTACACGATGCCAATTGAAGAGACAATTATCTGGGCCAGTTGTCTTGGGCCGGTTGCGTGAATGTCTGAGGCCAGTCCAATTGAATGAGAACTTGGAAAGTTCACACAGCGAAACTATTGCCACACCAGTTGGTGACGAAAAATGGCGGAGTGCTCATCGTCTGTTGTGTCTCGTGATGAATCGAAAGAAATGTGTGAGGATCTTTGTTGGGAATTTATCGCTGAGACTTGCGAAGTTCTCGAGGAAGAGTTAAATAAGCAAGTGCTGTCTCGCGAGCATTTCTGTTCTTATATAATTCATCTCTTTGATCCCACAGGCACCTATATAACCTTATATAACTCCACGAATTTAAAATTTAAATCACCACTCCATTTAGGAGCCAAGTTTTCCAGTAAACAACAGACATTTTTTAAATAAACAATTTAAACCACACACGTAGCAGTCTCGACTGAAAAAGGCAAACTGGCCCCAAAACGGGAGATATGCAGCCCTACAACGTTCACACGGCGCCAATTGTCTAGACAACTGTCTTGATAGAGTGGTGGGGGGCCTCACTGCGCTCAGTCAATTGTCCTCTGTCTACTCCTGGAGACAATCGAATTTCAGGACAACTGGCAGGGCAGTTGGCACGCCAATTGGCCAGAGGTGTTTACACGTAGCCAATAATTTTATGCCAGTAAGTTGTCCTCTGACAATTGTCTCCTCAATTGGCATCGTGTAAACCCGGCTTTAGGCGTTTGCTTCGCCGCTTGTCGTATCAGAGGTTAGCAACAGAAGCGAGCAGAGGGGAAGCCCTCTTGTTAATATCTAGAGTAAACAGTTTACTTAAATAAGTACTGTATATCCAAATAGATCTTTCTTATGCTTGGCAAGTGTAACAATGTAAGCAATTATATACAAGTTATAAAGGCAAGGTGTGATGAAGTGGCTAAGTTTGTTAAGGCGGGAACACCGCTAAACTAAACTTGTAAACTGGAATATATCATACAACAGGTGTAAAGTGCGTCTACACAAGGTTGGCAAAGTTACGTATTATCCTGCTTCATTGTGCTGAGAAACGTGAATGCAAAATCCCACGGGCATGGTTCGATTCAAACCTCAATTTTGTGTATTTCCGATGAATCGATATCTTGAATTACTTTATTATAAATGTCAAATAAGACACATTTCTGTTCATATTACCGAAAATATAATATAGTCAAAAATATTACTTCTACATGAATTGGCGAACGAAGCATGCACTATTTTGTGAAGTAGGTCTAAGTAATAATGCTAGTTTTAAAAGTATTATACTCATAAGCTTAATTTGATTTTCATCCTGTTTCTAAAACACAATGCTCAGTCAGTAAATGCTGGATTAACTTACTGGTTTATTAAATGTTGTGTTCTGTTTCTAGAAATTATCTTACTAGGCCTGTCAAATAATACGACTTATAGTTAACTATTACTGTTTTATACTTACCGAAAATATAATAGGCTATTGGCTATTGTTAAGTTGGCGAGCGAATCATGCAGTATTTGTGAAGTATGCGTAAATTATGCTGGTTTGAAAAATCTTTATTAGACTCATAAGCTCAATAATTTTATTTCCAGCCCATTTTTAGTACACTTTAATGCTATAAATACAAAAAATCACTGTGGCTACAACATCACACTGTTTGATGATTTTCAACCACAAAATTTTATTGCGTAGATCATTAAGTTGTTCCGTTATTGTTTTTGTGGTTCAGGGTGTTATTAGTCAGTGTGACTTTAATGCTCACTTAGTAAATGATAACTTACCTTACTGGATAATTAAATTAAATGTTCTGTTTCTAGAAATTATTTCATCAAAGATGACTTAATGTCTAGTTAATACCTTTTAATTAACTTTAATTTGGAATTATGTGGAGAACAAATTATGGTATTCCAACATCAACTCCCATAAAAGCGAGTGTACGTCCATACGTATATACATACGTACTTACGGACGTGAGTAACATATAATATAACAGCTGATTTCACACAAATTACTACAAAACCAAGTAGATTATACTTTGAGGTTATGTTTACAACTTCAATCACTATACGTAATTTCTTGTGAAGTTGATTTTTTTAAATATGAGTTATAGAACTAATTTATGCTATAATAATACGTTATAAGATTTGCTTTGAGGTTATAAACTGTATATAAATACAACCTTTTATCACCAAAATATTCATTTGTACAAATTTAAAGAAGAAATACCTATTCGTTTACTTCGGGAACATTCGTACATCTTCGAATAACACATAAACATATTCCATCATTCACTTATTCACTATAATATTAATAACACTTCTTAATCATTTGATCTATCAATGTGAAATGAAAAGCAATTAAAAGATAATATTTTCATCTTTCTTTAGATATATAATAATTTACACAAATACAATTTTTTTACAAATAGCCCTACAGTTTTAAAATCCTTTTAATTGTACACATTAACCGAGTTAAAAATCCCCTTCAGCATAGTTAGGTAGGCCTACATAAAGTAAATTGTTTTTAAATAGGATTTTTTTTATAATGTATTTCTGATGTGCATCTAATTAATCTGACTGGGATTTTTCACGGGATCTTACTAGTAATAATACGTTCAATGGATTTTGTAATTTTGATTGTTTTTTGTTAAATTGGTAAAACCTTAGTTTTAAAATTCTATGTTTGAAGCAAAACAATTCATTAGTTTAGTCTGAAATTAAACATTTCATTGGCCTAAGTTGAGTTAATCAGGGTTTAATTGTATATTAAACAGTTGATGATATTCTAGAAACTGAAATTTAATATTTAATGAAAGATTGGATATTTTAATGATTTTACACTTATGAATTTGATTTATACCTTTATCAAAAATAAATAATAAAATGTTTGTAGAGAAAGTATGAGTGCTAAGCACGCAAGGATCTCCCTTGGTTTATTGCAGATTGTACACTAAAACATGTTATCGCAATGTTGCCAACGATTACCCAAACCTTACCTAAAACACCGCGAGATGTTGAACACAATCCACCATAAACTTCCAATTAAGCGACTCTGCTATAATACATCCTAAACCAGTGTTTCCAGATTTACGACAACCAGCTCATTAATTTCCCTTTATCCCGTACAGGTTGGGCAATAAATCCCTCCAAACATTTTACCCAACTGTTGATTTATTACGACAAAATATCCCCGCGTCTGCCTCCGAACTCATTAACATACAAAGGACGAACGGACAGCGTACACGCATTTTTTGTATTTATGTTTCGCGACATCCTCTTCTGAGTTCACGGCTTCCGGTAGTCGTCGGCTAAAAATAATACGGCAGCGGTATTGTAGTGTGGAACTCATAAAGGCAGCGAATTCGGGGTTTATTACGTTCGTCTCCGAAACTAAACGGATTTTATGGATTAGAACAGGAGGGTTTACACATGTTGCAGGCTGTTGACCCGGTGAAGATTTGTTCTTGTAAATAAATAAATGTTGCTGGCCTAAGATTGGGTTCAACTAATTTGTTTCCACAGTCGAGTCGGCTATAAACTAAAAACTAAGCGGAGTTAAATTTGCTTTGCGAATTGAATAACACTCTTGCATATTGAGCAAACGTTTGCAAAGTTTTTAATGCATGTAAAACCATAGTGAGGAATAACGAATGAAGTTGTTGAACACTACACTTCACGTAAACAGTTTGAAATTTAGCATAAAAAATTACCAAGAAATTTATAGGATGTTAAAAATAAAATGTAAAATTGCGATTGCATAAACAGTGTAGTATTCCGTCAAATACTATGATCGTGTTTACGTTAAAACTTGTTTAAAATACGGTGGGAGTAAAAGAAGCGGAAACAGCTGGACTTCTTTGTTTCTAACCAAGATAGAACATTGACTGACCTATTATTTTGAAGGAATGTGTACGGGACACTCCTTCAAAACAAGAGGTGAGGAAGTCCTAATATAAAAAGTTCTGGAAGTTTAAAAATTGAAATAACACAGAATTTTCCAATATGTCAGCCAACTTTAAGATACTTAATTTTAAGCCCTTTTTATGCTTTGCTGTATAATCCAAACCGATTTCGTTTAAACTAGATTTGAAATTTGAATATTTAGAATATTTTAAAAGGCTGTAGTTGTTTAGGGCTAGGAGTTAAAACAATAGTTCACATTTTAAAATTGCTTCAAACTACATATTTCATCAAGTCACGCATTCAATGAAAATCTATTTTAATCAGCATATCTGCTGAAAACAAAGACATTCAGGCTAATAAAATAGGATTTTTTGTACAAAATTGCACTTTTTATGGTGTTACTTGATGTCATACACAAGGGTGTCTATTAAAATGTTTAAGTTGCCGCCAAATTGGAAAAACAGTTACACTTAACTTTAAAATGTCAAGTTATAAACTCTTCTTTTGTACTTCATTTTCGGATTGTATGCATAATTTTAAGGACATTTTTAATCTTTGTGTTATAAAACGAATCGCTTTAAAAAAAAATTGGACTTGAAGTTACGATTTTGAAAAGGCTTTAGCTACTTGGATTAGGATATAAAATAATAATTCCCATTCAAAAATATTCTTGAAATAACATGTTTTATCAAGTCACTTTATAAAAAGTACACATTTATTAAAAATTGCTAGTTTCAGATTATCGGCGAAAAATCAAAAATTAAACCATAAAAATAGAATAGTTTGTAAACATTCTACTTTAATGTTTGTAAATTTTAACAATTATAGTGTATTGCTGTTGAATTATTATTATTATTATGTATCCGCAGCTTCGTTCGTAGATATGAATAAATGAATGAAAGAAATATTATGTAAATATTGAGAGCTCACTGGCCCTAAAACGTATAGGGAGTTTCATCCAAATCAATTTGTTTCCTAATTTGGTTTATACTATACATGATCTGCTATGCTTCAGTAGGTGCAAAAACAACGATTTCCGCCAGTTTGTTTGAAGTGCATTTTATGTTATGAGTACATTTTACATAAATATTTTCTACGAACAATATTTTATACCTTAGACGCAAATAATCTAAACGCAAATGTTTTTACTCTCATATATTATATAATTTAAGAGCAATATGTGCCAAGTTGTAGGTCTCTAGTTGCGTACCCCGTTTCCGGGTTCTAGAATATTCTAGAACGTTCCGGAGCAGGAAGTACCTGCAACATTCTGTAATATTCTTGAGAACTCTGAGAACATTCCTGTCTGTCTCGTCCACCATACCATATAAACCCCCTTGGTGTTGCGAGGGTGGGTTGCAGCGTTATAGCGGCTCGCACGAACATACCACGCTTACATTTATTATAATACAATATATACGGAGTGAGCCAAAAACTGGACTTTTTGAAATGAAATAACTTAATAACAAAACATAGTTTAATGTTACAAACCAAACTAAAATGTTTGCATGATTTTGCCATTTGTACCTGTGATAAATAATGTCCATCAAGTGTCGTCCTTCCGCATCCACACACGCCTCCCACCTCCTCTGCATACTCACTGTAACCTTCCGCAACATTGACTGAGGAATTTCAACGATCTCGTTCCTTATGCAATAATATTAGTCCGAAATATTCTGGGCTTAGAAAAGAAGACTTTACTCTTTAGATAGCCCCACAGCCAACAGTAACAAGAGGTCAGGTCTGGGGATCGAGCAGACCATGGAACATCACCAAACCGGGAAATCAAATGTCCCGGAAACAGTTGACATAAAACTGGCATTGACTCATTTGATCTGGGACCAGTCGCACCATCCTGTCGGAACCAAATAGAGTTTGTGTCGATTCCTATCTGAAGTAACTTTGGCATCAGAAAATGTTTCAGCATGGCCACATAGCGTTCTGAGTTAACAGTGATAGGCATTCGCATATCGTTCAAAAAAAATATGGGCCAACGATCCCAAACCGCGCCACTCTATACCAGACAGTCACTTTTTGTGGATGAAGTGATCATTCATGAAATTCTCTTGAATTTTATCCAGACAAATATCGAAAATTTAGTTTATTAACTTTTCTCGGCAATTCAAAATGAGCTTCATCCGACATGACCAGTACTTGAAGAAGATTCGCTTCATTCACAAGCTGCAATAGTTTATGGCACATGGTAAGACGTGAATCGAAATCCCTTTTGCTTAGTTTCTGAGTCATCACCATTTTATAGGGATGTAAATTTAAATCCAAATGCAATGTTCTGCAGAATTTGAAATTGCCAAAGCAATTGATTGTTTACGGGCTGAGCGCTTAGGACTCTGCAGTACACTTGCGCGAACCATTCCAATGTTTTCCGGCGTTCAAACTGTCCGAGGTCTGCCACTAGGTTTGATTTTGAGTACCGAAGCCGTGTTCCGGTTTTTTTTTTTTTTTTTTTTTTTGCTTGGATTGGCACCATGATATCCGACGTTGAAGTGAGCACGAAACCGACGCTGTGTAGACATTACAGATTCTATCTTTTGAAAAATGGTTCTATGACAAAAGCACGATGTTGCGCTAACCACTGGATGATCCATTTCAACTAATCTCAAAATGGCATTAACTAAACAGCTATTTGCCTCAACAATGAACTCTCCAACAGTTATAACAGCTGAGAAATTACAATACAATAAGATCGGTTTTTATGGCTCACCCTTTATATTGATTTGTAAAATTGCTACAAAAATGTAATATGTGTCGAAAACCAAAACAAAATGTAAAATAATAAAGTTCTTTTATCAAATTTTACCTATAGGCCTACAGACATATTTATGAATGGGTAATTTGTTCATATGTATAACAGGCCTAAGTCAGGAATCTATAATAAAACACCCTACAGTAAATTCCATCCAGTATCCAGGTAGTTCACTGCCAACTATTTCAATACTTCCAAGATTTTAAACAGGAAAGTTTTCTTCTTTATAATATAATTGATGGCCTGCCCAGAAATTATCCCCTGTAAGGTTCTATTTTATTGATCCCTTTGACCGTCGATAACAAAACGGAACTAATGAGGTATAACGGAGGGGAAACGGATCCTATCGGTTTGGTACATTAGCGCTACTAGCAGATGTTCAATTTCAGATGTGAACCTTTGAAGAGAATTTTTTTTTTTAATGGGTGCGTGTTAAATATGTACGCGAGTTACAAATTACACTGTATGGTGTGATTAACAAATAATTTTTATTTAGATGCAAATAATTCATTACATTAAAATATAAAAGGACTGGAATCAGTAAATATGCTTCATAAAGTTAAAATTCTATTAAATTTAAAAAAATATAATAAATAAATACTTATTTTCCTCAACAAAGTATAATATCAATTTTATCTTTTTATTTGAAAGTATTGATTCTTATTCAAATAAAGCACATGTTGTTTTCACTGTCTAGAAACATGTAAGTACAGTAAATAGTATAAATAGTGCCAACATGCGTGACCGGTAGCGAGGTGTCTACCTCTATTCTGTTGGTATCCTTTTTCTCGAGACCTGCTCATACATGTTTTGATGTCACCACGTGCGCGCGCATCATACAATTTCACCCCCATTATTTTTCTATAATGCGACAAAAGAAGTATAACTTTAAAAAATGTGTATAGTATCTTATTTATAAATGTAAAGTGAAAACTAAATATGTATGTGGGTAAAAATTTGCGAGAACTAGCAATTTTCTGAAATCGAGAAAAATTTAATGTAAGAGTCAAATATCTTTTGAGTTGCACTTAATACGTTCACTGCTACGCAAATTTCGTATTTCCTATGCTAGGAGCTGACCTTTTATTTTTTTTATATTTATGGCCTAAATGAGTAGAAATTACTTTATTTTTATTTTTAAACATTTCTACGTAATAATGGCTAATGTTTTAAAGCGGACGCACATGTGCGTCCATAGCACGTAGGCTTAAAATTGGCTTGCGAAGCACGCATTGCTCTGTGTATTGAAAATAATTCCAATACGGGGGTTGGCGTGCAATGCACTGTGTATTGAAAATACTCCCTATACGGGGGTTGGCGTGCAAAGCACGCAGTGAATTGTGTATTTAAAATACTCCCATAAGGGGTTGGCGTGTGAAGCACGCAATGCACTGTGCGTCGGCCGCTTCTCAGTCTTCAGTGTCAAGCTCTCATGTGCGTCCTTAGCAGTGAACGTGTTAAAGTTGTGTTTATAGTTCTTAAAACTGTACCAAGATGCAAAAACAGCTGATACAGGCGTCCATAGTTAAGCTGGCGTCCATTTTTATTTGTATGTTTATTTAGGTTTAATACGTGGTCTCTTTTTTAGCACAATATACCAGCCTTCCAGTTTGTGTGTATGTGTAACTTTGCCAAACTTGTGTAGACGCACTTTACACCTGTTGTATGATATATTCCGGTTTACAAGTTTAGTTGCGGTGTTCCCGCCTTAACAAACTTAGCCACTTCATCACACCTTGCCTTTATTGCCTCTATAACATCTTACATAGTTACACTTGCCAAGCACAAGGGAGACGTTTGGATATATATATAGGGTGGTTCTCTAATGCGGGGAGATAATTCAGGAGTAGTCATATGGGTATAAATAAAGAAAAAACTTCATATATAAACATATGTCCGGAAACATTTATTTTACCAGCTGTTCGTCATTTTGTTTTTTTATTTAATAATTCATAAATCTAGATCGGCTAAACCGATTGAGTTGAAATGTTGACTCATCAATGTAAAGACCTCTAGTTTGAAAAACGGTGGTTTATTGAAATGGTATTCATTATGTTGGCCCATGTAAGCATCCCCGAATCATCTACGCACATTACACAACCATCCTGTATGTATACAAGAAAACGATTAGCATATTTTAAGAAATTGATCATCTTTATTTACTTTAACATAAAAGTAGCGCAGACGATTAGGTATGTATAAATAGACTAATGTTGAAGCGAGAAGTAAAATCAAGAAAGATTGTAGCGGTCGAATGGTAATACTGTCTGTTAAAACCATAGAATAGTCCAAGAGGCAGCAACATGCCAATTTAGGCCTAATTGAAAAGATATAAATTTGTTTCATAACTTATTTTGTAGTATCATCCACCCCAAAATAACATATCGTGGTCTGGCAGCCTGTATCTTCGGAATGGGATGTGGTGCACGCTCAACAACACCCAAAAATTGCAAAAAAAAATCGGAAAGATATATACTTGATTTTGGTCTCATTTTTTAGTGTCTCCCTTCCTAAACACGAATTATGTGGTCCGGCAGTCAAAATCTATGTATGTAGTCTCTCAAAATATAAAAATGAGGTTAAGCATACGTTACCACGCCAACTCAATTCTTCCTCTGCATATGAGAAGTTCTAACTCCTATTTAAAAAGTTATAGGATTCATAATAACTCAAAGATAAAATCATAGATATTATTAAAATGTGTAAATCAAATGATTAAGATTAAAATAGAAGTTATAATAAGGGGTAATAAGAACCAGCATGGCTTAGATCTTTTCCTAAACATAACCTAAAGTAAAAAGATTAGAAGTACAAATTATAAAATCTGAAATTAATGGAAATTCAACTGAGAATCAGCCTACATGTCATTTTAGAGGTTTTACAGTAAACAGCTGATTATTGAACCATTACTACGAATGTTTTACTATCTGAAACATGAGTTTTAAACTTTCATATAGTTTGTTTATCATAGAATATAATGTATACCCCGGTGAAATTAAAATAATTGTAAGCGAAACCGTTACGTTTTCGTGACTTTTAATGATAAATATGGCAACTCTGTCTGTTAGTTTTCATTCTTATCGTTGATAGATTTGGCAACACTGTCAGATAGCTTTCGTGATTGATGTCCATAGATCTATTAACAGTATCAGTTTTCGAGATTAGTGATGATAGATCTTGCACACTGTCAGTTAGCTTTTATCATTATTATTGATAGACCTGGCAACACTGTCAGTTAGCTTTCAAGATTAATATTGTTAGAATATAAAGTAAGAAGGGTTGCAAAATAAAACAAGGTAGGTTCATATTATATATGTATTATCATTCAAATAAATTGGAAATAAGCTATAAATCAGAGACCAGATATTTATTTTATATATTATTTATTTGTTGTCAAATGTAGTCTCTAGTTGTACTTTACCTTTTATGTGGCTACATGTTTCACTGCCACAGGAAGCATCATCAGGCCAGCTGTCTATGTCCACTCAAACACTTATACATACACAACACTTAACATATATGTTCGTACATTTTTCGCACACGTTACATAAATAAATTAATATGTCAAAATAATAATAATTTAACTATGCACTTAAATTATTGTTTGAGGGGACATAGATAGCTGGCCTGATGATGTTGCCAGTGGCAGTGAAACATGTAGCCACATAAAAGGTAAAGTACAACTAGAGACTAAATTTGACAACAAATAAATAGTATATATAAAATATATGTAGTTCTAAGGCTATCAACAATGAATATATATTTATTTTGTGTTATTTTTTTAATACCGTTATTTCTCCTCAAATTTTGAAGCCATACCTTTTCAGTTCATATGTATCTCTAATACATAGGCATTAAATACAAATCTGTCACATAATTTTACTTGGATAGTTTGAATTATACAAGAATCCAAAAATTTACTTTGAAATGATGTAAAAGAATGTAAAGATTTCTTCTTTTTCAAAATTGGTTTACCTGTTTAAGCTCTAAAGCGTTCTGCCATATTAGCCTACTTAACACTTAAATGTTACCAAATTATAAAACAACGTCAAGACAAAATACAAATACGTAAAATTAAAATTTAATACAATATTTGTAAATTTCATTGTTTTCCCTCCATACTTTGAGGTTACGCTCTTTCTATACGTAGGTGATAAAAGAAATGTTACTTATTAGTTCAAATTGTACAAGAATTTACAAATTTAATTTGAAATGGTGACAAAGAATGTACAGATTTCATTTTTTTACTAGATTCGTGGGCTGTAACACACGTACAAAGCGCTTCCTCTCGAAACACTCGAATCATAATACCCCATTACATGCCAGTACTGGATTCTTTATCAATGATAACAAACGAGAATAGTGTACAATACGTATTGTATTTGAAACTCCATACTCGATTGCAAGTGGTGTATCGATTGTCTTATTTCCGTCTATGACCGGATATGGAAGTTCATTACTGTGTACATTGTATAGCGGATACAAAAGTCAAATCAACTGTTTGTAATAGCAATTACCTTGTTGTAAATTATGCTAATTGCTATCGTCCAAATAACGAGTTGGAATTAACATATAAATTGAGTGTAAACAGTGAAACAGCATCGGAAAATTAAGCATTGTGTTGTTAAAAAGGCGAATTCGTTGCAGGTATAATTTGTATAAATTAAATTCAGTGGATGCGTGGATGTTTGATAGATCAACTGTTGAATGGACACAAATTGTGTTTTTAACATGCTTAAAAATGTCCCTTAATAGGGTGTTCATAAAAAAGTTACGACAAAATGAACTATAAACGACTAAATACAAGGTTATAAATACTTTGTATGTCTCAACAATCCGTGTTTTTGTTACATGTTTCACCGTTTCACTGATGGCATCTTCAGGCTAACACGTAACATAAAACACTAAACACACTCATACGACATAAAATGGTTAAAATGTTATTTTTGTACTTTTGTACAAGTTGGTTCTAATACTGGACTGGATTGCAATCTAATGTCTTATATATACTGGTGCAAGTACCAGTTTCTTCGTGTTTTTGAGAATTTGAGTTACCCGATTTAATAAATCACATATACAATTTGAATTAAATGTATCGCTTACTTTTGGTGTGATTATAAATCTCAAACTCCTATAATACATTCATAAATAAAGATCTGTTTGTGTTGTGGTTATTTTTCGGTAGATGTTTTTCAAACTTTGTTTTAAATGTATTTAAAGTTTGTCCTATGTAAGGCACAAGATAATTACAACCACTTATTTATAAATAAAGCAATCCGATTGTCAAAAATGAATTTTATCAACGATTAGATCGTGTAGACAAATTGGTTAAATGGAAAATTAGGAATATTTAATATATGGACAGTTCATCTATCATAATCTATGATACTGAAAAGACTTGGTTTTCTGTAAATAATCTCAAAATTAATTAAGGCAAGACCAAATATATATTTTCACTTAACCAGATTATATTAGAAAAGGAAACATTCAAGACAGTTAAATTATTAGGTATTCATGTAGACAGTAAGCTTACTTAAGGGTCTCAAGTATCAAATCTTTGCATACGACTATCTAGGGTAATTTATATTTTAAGAAAATTATGCAGTGTGTTAGGTCTGATGTCCTTCTTATTCCGGCCCTTCAAGAAGAGTTTTTTATAATTCAAAAACTCTATAAGGCTCATTTTTGGATTTTCAAATAGATAACCCTGTAGCAGGGATTTTCTGGATTTGGGATTATGACTTTGCCTTGTATGTATATTTATTGTCATTTAATTCATATCACAGAAATTATATTGCAGTTTGATAACCAGTATGTGAATAATGCTGGTTACAATAATAGGAATAATTATGATATTGTAGCTTCTGACTAGTAAAACCACATACGAGTTATAAAACACAAAAGTATTTTACTTCATTCGTAAACTACCTGCGTATGCAAAACTGTAATTAAAAAATGGCTAAAGCAAAAAGCTTTCTATTCTGAGAAGGAATACATGAATTGTAATTTAATTTATATAAACTTGTGATGTGATACGATGTAATGTACCTATCTATATTCCAATGTGACTGTTACCTGTTGCATGTATTGTGTTTAACGGCAATAAAGCTATTATTATTATTATTATTTATATTATTACTATAGTTCCTGTTCTTAATGTAACTTTCGAGACGACTGATGGTGCAGAACCCTTGACGTGCGAGGCAAACTATGAATTTCTCTGCTTAATTATCACTTATTCAATGAAAATATTTGTTGTAATAACTCAGTAATAAATAGACATATACGGACGCGTATCTTCAGTTTATTGTGTTGGTTAATCAATAGCTTAGGCAGAGTTAGTCGTAATTTTCACCACTCAAAAAAACTAGGGAACCAAAAGTCAAATTTACAGTACTATAATACCTCTTCAGATCTCTTGCAAAAGATTACGAGCTCACTTTGTTGTAGTTTCTTTACGACATCGTCAGGACGTTGAAATCCCAAAAACGAATTGCTGAAACTGTTTAAGTGTACATGACTTTCATCCGAAAACCAGACTTTTTGTATAAACCCAGAGTATTCACTGTTCGTTTCTAAGATTGAGGTGTAATCAACTGCTCTGCCTTTTGCGTCCATAGCATTTAAAGGTGGTCCAGTTTGTATTCCTTGCGGGAATTTAACAAGGTCTTTAAAGAATCTTCTCAAAGGCGTATTTCTGACGTTTGTGTTCAAAGATGTCAGGTGAAGGATTCTTTTTGCAGACTGCAAGACTTACTGAAGAAGTCTACCGTGGTTTTCATTCGTAGTAAACGTTTTTGGTCGACCTTCACACCCATTGCACTGAGTCAAAACATTACAAGTACGAAACTTGTCAACAACACTTATCAATACAGAATTACTTGCCAGCCGTTTGTGATATCGTTCTTGAAACTCTACAGCAGTTCGCATCAAACTAGGACCATTGGAACGGCCTATTCCGTATGAGCGAAAATAATGCTCTACGAAAAAAAACTTTTTCTGGGGTGTTAAGAACCATTAAAGCTTTAACTAAGCTCAAACAAGACAGTAATTATAAGCAAATTAGACAGGCAACAATAAAAAATGTAATCAGCTAATCTAGAAACCAACCACAGCAGCTTTAATTTCAGTACTGTTTATTTTGGCGCATACCGTACCTTTCTCTAATATTACCTACATAACAGTGATCTGCTTGTCCAAGAAAATGTAACGGTCAGATAACACAAGCCAAAGCATTAATAATAATAATTAACAATGTACTATTGTTATAGAAATTTCTTTGTAATCAAATGTCATGCGGATAGTTTAGTTTCTTGCCGGTAGAGACCGACTGGCAGCAGTACAAACAGGCAGTCACACTCTCTAACAAACAAAAAAAGACTTTTCGAAAAAGAATCGTCCACCTTTAAAATTAATTCAGATGTTGCTGGTAACTTAGAATGTTCACTCAGTTTGTGAATACCTAACTCATGTTTTGTTTTCAGTGTTTCCTTTTTTTTAATTAGTTTAAATTTTAAATAATTGGCATTTTCTTTAGGCTGATATGCACGCACTCGATTTTAAGATCTTAGTTAAGGCCTAGTACGTAATTTTATTTCGTAATGCCTACAGAATGCAAATAATGAAATTAACCGTATTTGTTCAAGTCGGTTTATCCGGCCAGACTAGAAGTCCGTAAAATCCGTACATATACTGATAAAGACAATATTTTGTATTCTGTGGACGAATAAACGGGGATGCGGAATACTACCCCCCGGAAAACTACCCCACCAGGTGAAACGTGACGTCACGAAATCTGCCAACTAACCAATATTGGAGCCGTGTCCGCGACTGGAATACTACCCCCCCTACCAAAGCGGGGCGCCGGAGTACTACCCCCCCCCACAAACCCCCCCCCCCCCCCCCCAAGCAGGTTCCTACAATTATACTGTTATAGGCAACATACTGGGACTAAACAGTTTAGGTTAGTCCTCTAGTTTTTTTTTATTCTAATTATATCGAAACTTGAGTGTGCGTGACTGGAAAACTGCCCCCCCCCCCGATCTCTGACGTCAAAATGACGTAGGAACCTGCTTGGGGGGGTAGTTTTCCGGGGGGTAGTATTCCGGCGACCCGAATAAACATTGTAGTTTATATTCTATATAGAAAATCAGTTTGTTAACAAGTTTTAAGTTTCCATTTAAAGTTATAAAACAACGTTAAAACAATATAAAACAATATATTGGAATCATTCTAAAATGAATGCGATACTGCAAGGACAAAATAATTTTAAACTCCTGTTGTGTGTAATATTGTTTGAGAAAAAAACTGTAATATTTTACTACGTATTTAAAATTGTGAAACTTTCATTAAAGTAATACAATATACAAGATGTGGAAGAAGTGGTTTTGATGATTAGACTGAACCCTGTTAATTTCATTCTTGTTACTAGGTTTTACATTAATTTTATACACGCAATTATTCTTTTTTTATATACAGGGTAATTTAAAACATGGTAATATTCCAGAACCTGTTGTCGTCTGTCGATCATTTGCAATTTTGCAAATATATCTTAAAAAGTAGGTAAGTTATGGAGTGAAGATTTTGCACAATTATTATGTATACGTCTTTTTATCAGTATAAAATATAAGTTTATTTACGGCATTTTCGGATGTTAAAAACCATTATAATTAAATAATGTTTACAAATTTGTTATAATTGTGTTTTCCTAGTAAAAGCAATAAAAATTAATTTAAAAAATAATAAACATTCCGAACTAAATTTGTGGAAACTTAACAAAACAAGTACAAAAACAAATACGAGATCTTTGTTTAAGTTTTAATTTTAAACAATGGTACGTCCCTATCCAATCCGACCCTTTGCATCGAAGACAGTTTTTGCATACACGTACTTACGTACGTACGTAAGTAACATATAATATAATATAACAGTTTATTTTACCCATCATCTGTAATACTTAAACAAACCTTGTGTATAGATTATACTGTGGGGTTATGTCGATTGTTGACATGCCATGTTGCTTATTATTATTTCCTTGTTTGAGGTTAAAGCTGTAATGTTTCTTACCACCAGATAAAGTTTTCATCGTAGGAGTATTATTTTCGATCATACGTAACAGGTCGTTTCAGCGGACGTAATTTTATGCGAACTGCTGTAGAGTTTCAAGAACGAGTAAGCAAACAGCTGCCAAGTTATGTCGTAATGATAGGTAGTGTTTTGGCTCAGCGTAAAGGATGTGTAGGCCGTCCAAAAACTGTCCCTACAAAAAGAAGTCTTCACCGGAAATATTTGAAAATGAACATCAGTAATACTTTTTTGGAAGAATGTTTTAAATGTTGGTGCATTAATATACAGAATAAAAACTGGTCAACTTTTAAATGTCAGGGACTTAAAAGACAGAGTAGTATATAGCGACAAAATTTTAGCAATGAAATACGAAAACTCTGATTTCTGCTAAATATATATTACTAGGAGAAACTCCGCACGCCAACCCCGTTGGAACCTTCTATACACATAATCATGTTATGTTATGTTTTCTTTACAATAAAGGTGTATGATTAATAATAACCCCAAAGCTAAGATGGTAAATAATGTTAAATGTTCAAATCAAATGATTTCGTATAATTTACAACAGTAAATTATAATAAAGTTAAAGAACCAGCAAGGCTCAGGTCTACACTTTAATAAAAATCTAACCTAAAAGTTATAAATACAAATAATTGCTTCAAAGTTTAAAATCAGTTGTTAATGGAAATATTAGAGCTAACAGCGTTTTATCTGTTATTTTATTCAATTGGTTGCTATTGTAATAAATGTAAATGCATTCAAGAAATATATGTTGGTTCTTTAGTCTAGGCCTAACCTAAGATTTGTTCGGCTAAATTTACAAATATTGAAATAAAAATTGCTTTTATCAGCCTATGTTACTCAGGGATAGTGTAACTTTTTATTAGTAAAACTATTTTTCAATCTGTTCAGTAGTTCCAGAGATTACCCCCTATTGTTATTATAGATAAACAAATCCATACTAGCTAACACAATTTAAAAATTCTGTACCATACCAACTAACTTGGTACAGTTAGAGAGTGAGTGAGTATCCACATAAAGCCTATAATGAAACAAGTTTTTACAAACTCTTGGAAAGCCTTACAAATTAAAATACTTTTATTATCACTATTGATTATTAATTCTGACCTTTCTTGTTTTCAGGTAAGACTTCATTGGATTGGCTGCTTTGTAATACTGCATTTATCACATAATTGCCTGTTTCAATGTGTAAGTAAACTTATTGCTAAAGTAACTGATATTTTATTATTTTTTTAAAATCGGTTACCCCGGTTTGAATCTAGGCTCTATTTTTTACGAAACTGAAATATGATAAGTAAATTTTGATGAGATAAATTCTTTTAAGTTTATGTAAAAAAGTTTATGACGATTTAATTTATACATCACAACTGTAGCACAAATAAATAAAGGAAAAAAATAAGATCTGTATCAAAACTAATATTAAAAATTAACGTTGCTTCAAGGAAAACGTCCGCATTGATTAGATCTTTAAAATGGAACGTTACGCCATAAATGGTTCAAGTTCCCTATTACTCTTTTTATTTATATTATGTATTTTTGATTTTGACAAATATTAGATTTGTTTTACAACGTTACAAATACATAATAGGCTAATATTATTACTCATCGACATACCAGAGTTAAAATTCAAAAATTGTAAAAGTTTAATTTTTAACTACCAAACACCATAAATTGAACAAATATTACAAACCTATATTATACATAATAAAAATTATACACACTCAACATTAACTTAACATTAAGAAGTAGGCCAGTGCGAGGTCAGCAAACCTCTCAATCCACTGCGGCTGCTAACAGAACTCATCCACCGAATACACTCCTGAGAAGCAAAAAGGCTCTTTAACACTTGTTTAAACTGATTTTGTATATAGAATATAAACTTCAATGTTTATTCGTCCACAGAATACAAAATATTGTCTTGATAAGAATAGTCTATGTCCGGATGTAACATTGTCCTTCTTCCAGCTGGAAACGTACGAAAACGGTATTTATCTACTATTATTAACAAGTTCACTGCTAAGGACACACATGCAAGCTTGTCACTGAACACTTCGAGAAGCGGCCGACGCACAGTGCATTGCGCCAACCCCCATATTGGGAGTATTTTCAATACATAATGCACTTTGCGTTCTTCGCACGCCAACGTCAATTTGAATCCTATGTGCTACGGACGTGCATCCGCTTTAAAATATTAGTGATTATTACGTAGAAAGGTTCAAAAAGAAAAAATTAAGTAATTTCTACTCATTTAGACTATAAATATAAAAAATAAAAGGTCAGCTCCTAGCATAGGAAATACGAAATTTGCGTAGCAGTGAACGTGTTAAGTTCGTGTTAAGGCATGTTCGTATAGTCTTTTATGTGATCTATGCTGATCACATCCAAAGTACTATCCCTTGTTTTGTTGTTTCATAAGAATGATATAGTCATCGATAGGCGAATGCAAATTCCCCATTGTACAAAAAACTAATTAATTATCCTTAACATGTTCACTGTTGTGTTATCCTTAACACAAGGAGCTGACCTTTTATTTTTTATATTTATAGCCTAAATGAGTATAAATTACTTTATTTTTTATTTTTGAACCTTACTACGTAATAATCACTAATATTTTAAAACGGACTCGCTCGCATGTGCACCCATAGCACATAGGCTTAAAATTGGCGTGCGAAGCACGCAATGCATTGTGTATTGAAAATACTCCCAATATTAGGATTGGAGTGCAAATGCACTGTGCGTCGGCCGCTTCTCATAGTCAATCTCACATGTGCGTCCTTAGCAGTAAACGTGTTAAACTAATTATTAATTTACTGAAACACTTTGTCTTTTAATAGGATTACAAAGGTATTTCGTCATAGTCGGATTAAAATTAAGGAGTTCCAGATTAGAAGTGCTATGTAGATTATGTGCATGCTTATACGTTCCTCGTAATACTCTTGATTATTTGCGATAATAAAGTATCAGAAGACTAACTGACAAATTTGACATACTTATAACATTTACCTTATCTTTCGCCGTATGATAAACAAAGTGATTAACGGTCGGATGTAAGCAGTAACCTGATTTTACTATCTCCTTTGTTATGTGTTATAAATGGATTACCTAAAATATTCCCTACTACTATTATAGCTAAATACTGTGATTCTCTAATATTTTTCTTGGGTTTGCGCGATTTTGATGTTACATAAACAATGATTCACGAAGAAATGCAGAAACTTTTAGTACTCAGTGTACGTGTAAAAGGTAAGAAAAATGTTATCTAAACATAGATCCGGAAATGCTTCGTTGTCCAGATATCCACCTTTTTTTACAAAATAATTCATATCTAGAGAAATGTTTAACTGATTGAGTCCAAACTTGGCATGAAGTTTAACCTAACATTTAGACTACCTATCTCAGGAAAAGTATACGATTATACCCAATCATGACGGCTGTTTGAAAATTTCAAACGTAAATTACTGAAAAACCGTCCATTTTAACAAAAAATGTCAAGATAACTTTTTTGTAGCCCTTTTGATTCCTTATTGGATGGTGTAATTTTCAAAACAATCGGATGAAGTACAATGCTAAGTTAAAGATAATAGCAGCATTTATTTACATTCGATAATGTTGTTTACTGTGTTATTATAATGATGCCGGGTTGAACAAAACTATTATTACACCTATTATCCTTCATTCAATTGTTTTGACAGTAACACTATCCGATAGTTTATCAAAATGGCTACAAAAAAGGTATCTTAACATTTTTTGTTAAAATGTACGGTTTTTGAGTAATTTAGGTTTGAAATTTTCAAACATCAGCCATTTTGAAACGCATGATTTGATTAATCGCTTATTTTTCTTGGGATAGATCATTGTTTATGCCAAGTACGAACTCAATCAGTCAAACATTTCAATAGATATGAATTGTAAAATTTCAATAACACATCGATCCTAAAACGCTCCGTTTTCCGTCTAGCCACCATTTTGTTTTTTACTAAATTATTTATATCTTCAGCCGATTGATTTAAAACTTGCAACGGCCCTTAATTACACAAGACCTAGTCAATATAAAATTACAAGCTTAAACCAATAATCAGTTTCAAAATGGCTCTCATGAAAATATTTAATTGAGATAACTCAAAAATGGTAATTTTTTATAAAAAAACGTCAAGAATAAATTTGTGTAGCGAGATTAGTTTTCTATCAAATGGTATAACTTTCAAAACTGTTGGATAAAGGATAATAGTAAAAACAGATTCCGTTTTCATTAATTGATCATGGAAATTAATTATTGCCTACACTTTGTTGCTATGAATGTTGAACTCGTCAAACCAATGGGCGTGGTTTAACAGTTACCATTTGTTTTTTATTTTTAATAGTTATATCATTTGCTAAAAATAAAACACAGGTACACAAATTTAAGTTTTTGGTGCAGTAGAGTTTTTATTGACTAATTTTAGGACTTAGTTGTATTTGTATTGTTAAATATGTTTAGTTGTAGCTGCAATAAGTCTTTGTTATTTTAAGTTTGGCCAGATTTTATTTTCGTTAAATAGTAGTAATTGCAGTTATAATCACCTGATCTCTGAGCACCATCCAATATACGAGTACACGAGACGACTGTTGTAGGTTGGTTAGTAAGCGCCAAAGCCATCTTGAATCACAAACACCGAGATAGTTGCCTTCGTAATCTCTTGTTTCGGATTTTATTTACAAATAAAAAATCAGGGCAATCGCTTTAAAAGTTATTAAGAAGGATTTATAATTTTTAAGTGTGACCTCAAAATATGAACATTATTGTTCGAAACCCCCTAAAAAATACATTAAAAATAATCTATATTTTCTTAATTAAACATTTCAATAAAAGAAGTATTGGCGATTTCTTTAAAAAATGCACGTAGCATTTAAGAAGAATTTAAATGTTTGCGTGACTTTTTAAGTTGACAAACAGCGTCCGAAACATGTTAGTGTGTTTTCTTTATTTTACTCAATGTGAATAAAACTCTTAACGTAGGCCTACATAAGAATATTTAATGTACCATTATAATTGTAATTTCCATTTAAGAGTGATGTTATAATATCAACTAAACTATATACAAACAATAAAAAGTCAACGTAGGCCTTTGTCAGGCAAGCAGAAAGAATCTTTACCTCTGAAACCTATACCAAAATAAGTTTGTTACTGGTTGCCATAATTATCCCAATTTACGCAAACAGTTCTTAGTAAATCAGTTGTGAGCTTATTTCCATGTAATAACTCCATCATAGATATTTACTTGAATACGTTATCGTGTCCAGGAAGTTTAAGAAATTTGTCTTCATTTATCCTCGTACCTTGGCGTGACTTACAGCATGTATGCATGCAGCTTGCACGCTCGATATTTTAAAGTTGGCATGACTGAAGTTAGAGCTATGAATTACTGTATTTGCTTATGTTCTGATAACAATTAACACGTTAGGTTGTGTGTTGATGTGAATGTTAATGAACTCGAAACACGCCGATACCAAGTTTATAACAGTCGAATGTTGTGGTAGTACCGTTTAGCACAGTAGATCAACATCTACTTGTAGTCATGCAAAACTTCATAACTCTTTTAATTCTGTTTAAACGATGATTTTTATAACCTAAAAAGAAAATGTATTACGTTAAGGGAGTCACTTCGTCCTATCCTTAATATTTTAACAAATTTACAATTTACTTAAAATTAGGGTTTTTTTCTTTCAACAGAACATGTTTATTGCATACTTTAAAATGTATAAAATTTATTCTACTACAAAATTTACATTTTTGCAAGTTTTACTGTAATAAATGCTTACAATTACGTTGTTTTAAGTGACAAATGTAGTTTTCTTTACAAAATAGTGTTTCATTATATTTTTGGAATTTGTTAGTTTTCATTAACAACAGCAAGTGTCAATATGACGTGTTTATTAGTGTCTAAAAAAGTGTACCCAACTTGCAACGATGTTCCAAATATTTATAGACTAGCCTACCCCTTTAACTTAAATCGAAACGATTTAAGCCGAGACTCTTATCACCCTGGGTCGTTCACAAGTTAGCTAAGGATTATTAAAATATTGTTAGTGGTAGAATATTATGAACAATTTTCTTCTTTATCATTACATTAATAGTATTTTTATTTATTATAATAATACTTTAAAACCAATTAATGTTTTCAGCTTTAATTTTTATAGCCTATTTTTAACATTACCCAATATCAATAATCTTATATGCATATTCATATATTTTGGTTATTCTTTAAGTAATGGATAACACAGCTTTTGAATTGAATAACTAATTATTTTATTTACTTCTGTTCAAATGAAAAATTAATATTTACAATTATTTAATATTCTGTTTTTTGAAATTAATGTATTACAAATTATATATATATGACAACAAAATTAAAATACCTTCTAAAAGAACTTAAAAAACTCTTCTTTGTAATAATTATACCATAAACAATCTTATTTCTTTAGATAATATTAATAACACTCAGATTCTAATTCTAAATGTAACTAACGAAGTGAGATTTCTTACTTTACTTATCATAATGCAGTATGTACTTATTTATATTGCTTTGACAATGTAAACTCTTTAACTTAATTCCAATAAATATAACTTAATTCCTTTTAATTATTTATTTATGTTTATATTTTATTTTAATCATAAAATTTATTCTATATGTATCCTTTTAAGTTAAATTAATTCAATAAATACTTTCCATATATATTTCATTCATTTAGTTAACTATTTCCGTAAGTCTTTCTTTTGCAAAATAAAAGATCAGCATAACAGTTACTTAGTTAAAATAATCCCAAACATTAATGTGAGTTGAGTACCTTTGATGCTGTCTTCTTATGGTTGATGCTGTCCTGGGAACCCTCCTGATTGTAGTCGGTCTGTTCTAGATTATTCCTCCGGACGTCTTCTTGAAATAAATGGTGTGGCAAGGCGGCTCTCTGTATCTATTTTTCAATCCCGAACCTTCAAGTATATCTTTCAAAGTATCTCACGTATAACATTTTAACTCGTAACATTTTTTTTTTATAAAGTCCCTTAAATGATTTACATTACATTTTAAAATCAGTGAACAAAACATAACTGTGTCTCTCTTATTGAAACTCCATTTTGTCAGTCCCTGTATGCCGGCTCTCGTCAGCCCTTCCCCGTACCCCCTCCTCACACTGTACACTCCTGCCAATGTTTTTTCTAAGATACCAAATCTTAACTTATTGTATTCAATTGTTCTTTTCACTAATTCCTAACTGTACCCGTTTCAGTTTACTTTTAATATTGATATAATTTAGTTCACATCATGAAGTCACCTAAAGCTATTCTAAATTAATAATTTTAAAACAATTTACGATGTAGGCCTACTTGACATTCTACCGAAGTTGGCATTATTTCAAATCAGACAGTGCACATGGTAGGGAGCCGTGACTTATTCTGTTTACTGACCTGTCACTCAAATTTGCTAGTTGCTCTGCAGAGATTAATAGTTTCTTTAATTTTTCTAAACTTCAAATGGCTATATCTTTTAAACTAACTATTTTATACAAATTTTACTAAGAACAATTTTTACTCGGATTAATTTATACTTTCAGATTCATTAATAAAATTTTACAATTTATTACTTTCATTTTATTAGTTTTAGTTCCATAAGAAATGCATGAGTTGAGCTTTGGTTAGACAGTATTTTGCCTGTATAGGCCTAATTTGCTACGATACGCCAGTCCACTGATAAGTTTGACTACCATCTTTGTTAAACCCATCTATATTCTCTCTCTCTCGCACTCATTACATTTCCCATTAACAATAAGATTTGATTTAATTCATTTTACACTATTTATTGTAAAGGTAGGCCTCCGTATTTTAAGTGCTTTAAAATTCTACCGTTTCAAACTGTTGAAAAACACAACATTCAAAGCTAAAAAAAACGAAGAACAAGCAATAACTATAACAACTTTTTATTTTACTTTATTACACCCCAGATTCATGTGAGAAGTTATTGCCTTCCTCTTCCTTTAGCCTGTCAATTTTTTACCAACTCCTGTTCACATTATTCAACCTTGGCAAGTTATCTCTGGTCCATCTTCCACATTCCATTGGTCAGTTATGTTTACATGATTACCTGTCATATTACAATGTAACAAAATAATACAAGAAATCGGCATAAGACTTGCGGTACCACAAACCTTTTGAATTATATTTACTAAATTAATGAAACTTTAGTTTTTAAGACTTGTATGTATAATGAAACACAAAATGTAAAACACTTAGCCTATGGACACTCAAAATGTTCACTCGATCACTCACACAGCAGGATTGATGTAAACTCCAAGTCAAAAAAAAAAAAAGCTAATATACTACAAAAATATGACTTTGAAATAATTTAAAAGATTTCAAATGAGAACAACCAGTTTTCAACGATTTTTTAAACTGTATCAAATTTTTACTTTCTTGAATTAAGTATATTGCAAGCCGTTAATTTAGTTTTAACCAGCAATGCAAACAATATTTCTGTGTCTGGGACAGTTATTTACTAATTCACTTTCGTTGTAGAATTCTATTTCAACTTTAAACACATACAGGTACTTCAGTAAGTCAGTAAGCTCATTAATCTAAAAAGAGGATAAAGAATCCGTTTTTGACTTACATCGCTCGTGTTAAATGTTTTTGAATGATATACTTTGTATAAATATCGTTCAAATTGGTTTGTTATAGATATTTCAATATTAAATACTAACTAAGAAGAAATATAATGGAATTTTATTTTCTTGGATATTTGTGATAGAAACATGACGAAGACAATATATTACGCGTTAATACACTCTCCGTGGTTAGAGTATGGCGTAGAATGTTGGGATGGAGCACCAATCACAACTATTACTATATAGATCCAATAATCGCAACCCAAAAATATTTTATACGGATTATTTCGTTCAGTACTAAGTCCAGACCGTCTTTACCTCTATTTGTCACACGAAAATACTGCCGCTCAGACATTTTTTCTGTTTTAAGGTTCTAAGAACTTATTATATACGAAGTGGAAATAACGCAATATTACAGGATTTAAAGCAATATTACAGGAAATAACGCAGTATTACAGGATATAACGCAATATTACAGGATAAAACGCAATATTACAGGAAATAAAGCAATATTTCAGGATATAACGCATTATTACAGGATATAACGCAATATTACAGGATATAACGCACTAGATGTCACGCACTAGAGTTTGTCAGAAGACCTAAAAGTAATCAGACCAGTTTCCGAGGTTCTTTTTGCTTGTCGGTCCCAAAGTATTGTACTACCACTTCAACTAAAGCTAATTAGTAATTTCAATAATTTTCAAAGGAAAGTTAAAACTTCAGTGTTATTTACGAATTGTTGAGAGTGGGAACAATTGTGGGGGGTTGAGAAAAGCTCTGATAATAGTTTTCTTTACAAATTATACGTGGTACTTCTTTCTGTTCTATGGTACTTGCAAATACTAGCATTTCTGTAAATAATCATAACATTAACGAAGACAAGAGCGAACTTATAATCTTTTCGCTTAACCACATTGTCTTGGAAAAGTAATCATTTAAGTAAGTTAAACTATTGAGTATTCTTTTAAACAGTAAGCTTACTTTCGAGACTCAAGTATTAAATCTTTGCATTCGACTATGTACAGTAATTTATCTTTTAAGAGAATTAAAGCACTGCATTATCTCGGATGAGCTTCTTATGTCATAATGTGTCTATTCCATTAAATGATGATGTAAGGTGTACGATTCTGGGGCAGTTCAGGTTCTTCAAGGAGAATTATTATAGTGAAAAAAAATTATAATTATTGGGTTAACATATAGACAATCCTCTAGACCCGGATTTTCTGAAATTAGAGTTATGACTTTGCCTTGTGTATATATATTTTTGTAATTTTATGCATGTACAATAAAATATATTACAATTTGATAACCAGTATGTCAAACATTTGTATAATACTAGAAATAAATTTGTTATTGTAACTTCTTGTTATACTAGTTAAAACACATACAAGTGTTTTGTTTTTACCAGCAGTATGATTTATCCAATAAGCTACCTGTGCATGCTAGAACTTTGTCCACAAAACTTTCAAAACTGTAGTTAAAAAATGGTTACAGCAAAAGCTTTCTATTCTATTTTATAAAATACATATATAATGCAATATGTATAGAATACATGTATTTTAATTTAATTAATATGAACTTTTATTGTGATAAATAAAAAACTTGTATTGTAAGTTATAGTTTAACTATTGTAGCTCGTGCATCACTGAAGAAGGCGACTTTGTCGTTGAAACCCATTTGAGTTAATAAACGTATTAGTTGTGAGTTTTTGTGTTCAAAGTTTATTCTATCAAGTTGTATTGTGGTACCATATTGTGTAGCTATCTATATTTCAATGTGACTGTTGCCTATTGCATGTTTTGTGTTTAATGGCAATAAAGCTATTTTTTTGCGTTTTGTTTGTGAGTCTCTGTTTGTGTGTATTTTTGTATAATTGTATTCCTATTGTTTAAATGTCTAAATGTGTATTGTTAATACATTTTGATTGTATTTATTAATAATGTACAGTGGTATCCACACAAGGCTGCATGACGCTATATAAGTTGTTTTAGCACGCATACAAGATCTGACTAATTTATTTTGCATTTATATACAGTTATTTTATTCTAATAAGTGGTTGCAATAATTTGTATAATTTCCATTCAAACAAATGTAAATTACAAACATTTATTTTTATTACTGTACGCTGCTTCCTTAACAACATACCCCTGCTAAATTAATTAACAATCCAATCACTGTGATTAGCTTGTAGCAGTGACGCTACGATTCAGATGACGCACATTGACAGTGAACAATTCACAGCACATCTTATTCGTCCCACTCGATATTCCCCTTATCTAGACGCATAAGTGTTGGTTTATAGCCTCAGAGCAATTCTTTTTACTTTATGTCTCTCAGATAAATGTAACTGCAACAATAGGCATTCTGATAACAAGTATTGATAAGCCTTATCATGACAAATAGTACCTTATCTGTGCTATAAAAACAAAATCATGAGATAATGTTAACTTTTGATTTTGTTTATGGTTTCGTTTTATAAGAGAATGCATTCTGCATGTAATAGGAAAGATTTTTTAGAGCTTGAACTCGTCACACAAGTGGTAGGCTGGAATAATAAACTCATCCGTGCATACATCTTTTATTTAAATTATTATACTGTACTTACCTTACATAAAACATCTGTTGGTTGTGAAGAATAATTCTAAATTTGCTACGTTGGTTGTTATGGAAATGAATGTAAAATTACGTTGAAGAAACTTGTTTGGTCTCAAACAGGCCTAACTTAAAATTGAGTTATTCAGCTCTTGATTCGAATCTGTCGTATCTGTTTATAATGCTGGGAGCTCCGTACTTTCGCCATTTTTAATCTTTAAAATCACCATTTTGTAAAATCGTTTCTCAATGAGTGTCAGCACGATCCTATAAGAATATTACTTCAAATGTTCGTAGTTTTACTTCAGTTGTTTTTGCTCTACGTTAGTTTTTGAAAACTTACCACCTCTAAAAAAAAGTACAAATCTGTCCTCGTGACAGTTATTCATCTTTCATGAGAACCTTAGGAAACCTATTTGCAAAATCCCCCCCCCCCTCCTATATCACCCCATGTCAACAATTTGTAAATTAACACATTTTATGACTTGTTATATTATATGAAATTAAACCCTTTATAAAACATTATTTTCTGTGGTAATCAAATAATAATTGCTTAACGTATTTTTACGTTAAACCGAGAGTTATATCAGCCATAACTTTTTCAGGACACAAGTTAAGAAATTAAAGTAAAAGTGCGTATAAAATTAAAGGCATAAACTATTATTTTTTCTTATTAGGGCATAAAATAAAAAGTTCCTTGTTATGATTGTGTGATCAGATAAACTTGGTTATTGTTTATTTCACGCTCTTAACTTTTTCCAATCTTAATAAATATTGAACTTTGTATAAGTAAATATTTTTATAGTGCGTTAACCTGTCTTTATGCGAAAATTTAGAAAGTAATTTACATAATAAATTTTTTTAGCATATCGAACGAATTCATCAGAGGATTTTTACAACAGAACTTCATGATTTTAAAGGGCTTCAATTTGATATATTTTAAGCCCTTTAATTTTATGTATTATTCCGTGAATTGAAAATGTTTGAAGTGTGGCGGCAGGATGAGGATGGGGTTTCAGGTTTTTTATAAAATGGGTTTCTGAGGTTCCCACTGACGGCCAATAGTGTTATAAATTCATTTTTAATCAGCCGTTTTTTAGTTATTGACTTCAGATATTTCATATGGTCACCATCTTGGCAGATGGGTGAACCGACCAGGTTGAATATTTTTTGGTAACAAGGACTTGTGCTGTACAAAATGTAGTTTCTTTACGCTGAACCATGCCTGATGTATTGGTTTATAGGACTTTTACTCGCATAACCTCAAGAAAAAAAATCCTGAAATTTGAAACTAAGTTTGTATTTGGTTAATAAACTACTAAAGTTGTGTAACATACTGTACACGCAGGTGATTTGAGGTATAAAAATATAAATTCGATTTTTATAAATATAATATATTTATTTCTTAAATTGTATACAATAAACATTAACTTTGGAATGTTTCTCTCCTTTCCGCATCCGTGCTTTTATACAAATAACAAACTTTCTCAAATTTTAATAAATAATTACTAAATATATCAACAATATTAATTATATCTGAAAAATTTACATTTTCAACTACTTCCTAAAACTAAGCCAGTGACACAAGTCTTACATTTTACTTTTGTTCTCTGTAGTTTTAAATTCTCTCCACTATTTTGTAACAACATTGTATAATTCAATTTAATGAAAACTCCTGCAGAACGCAATGATACAGGAATCCCATACTTCCCCGTCCCGTCGCAGGGTGTCGCCTGTGAGAGGGGTTTAATTAATTTATGCAGTATTAAATTTGTCCAGCGGGGGGTTGATTATCAAGTTTTGTAAATATAATTTGTTTTGGTCTATTGTTGTGGGTAAATTTAGGAGGTTTTTTTTTGTATATGTATTGCGGGTAAACCATAAATAGGTGCACAGTAAATCGTTGGATGTAATGTTCGGCAAAAGGGTTCCAGATATATTCTGTATGTAATGTGAGGATATCACGGCTGTATAGAAATAGAAAATAAATGATGTCCTGTGCAATATATGATATAAACTGATTTATTTTCACTAAGCAACAACAAAGAAAACATGATTTTTTTAAATCATCACTTGTTAGCTACACTAAAGACAATTTTATTATTTACTAGAGGGCTCCATCCCCTGTTCACTTCGCTCCCAACCTCCTAGTTGATTTGCGGCGAAGCAAATGCAAATAAATAGATTATAGTATATTATGA
>JAGFPH010000713.1:66281-93504 GCA_018207615.1 Philaenus spumarius
ATTTGCGGCGAAGCAAATGCAAATAAATAGATTATAGTATATTATGATATTTTTACAGAAATCTATTGATTAGGACAAAGTCACTTGGATCAGAGAGCGTTGCTGTGATCTGAATCCTGACGCATGCGCAAAGAGCCAGAGTTTTTGCATGAATGATAGGATGTTTTTGTTTAATAAAGATGCAAGCATACCATGTATATTGTCTTACGCTTTTTGTACTTTACAATTTATTAACGAACAGGAAATTAGGTTATCTGATTGGCTAAGCCCGTTTTTGTTTTTCCATTGCGAAAATGTTTATGAAGAACAGAAATAATGGTCGGTGCTTTTGCCGTTATACAAATAACAAAATGCAAATAAGTGATCTAAGCTTAGGCTTGCATCTAACTCCAGTTTTTAGAAGTATATACCGAAAGTGGTATAAACAAGATCTAGAAAAATAGCATACATACAAAAGTGTTTCAACGACAATTTCAAAAAGTTATGCACTTAAATTGTTTATGAAATGTTTCACTTTACTAGGTTTTTTGACAAAACTTTAAATAATTTATAGATATTTATGTTTATGTTCCGATATAGAACAAATTTTTGTTAATTTAGTTTTCGGTAGAATAAATAAATCTTTCTACGAGTTCTTGAATATTATTGCGACCTATCCATATTTTCTTTTTACTTTCTCCACCCTATACGTAGTATATGGAGAAAGTATTGTTTTCGTAAAAATGTTCGAATTTGAATTTTCAGTTGAATTATCTGTTTTGGTTCTCCCAGAACCCCAAAAAATGGTTTAGTGCAATTATCTGTGTTGGTGCTCCCTGAACCCAAAAATATTTTTAGTGGAATTTTTTGTTTTGGTGCTCCCTGAACCCAAAAAAGTGTTTTTAACGTGGTGTCTGTCTGTCAGTGTGTCAGTATGTATACACGACCAGAGGGGACACTATTGGTCCGATTTTCATGAAATTTGGTATGTAGGTACTAAACCCTAATATCTCCAGGCGTTTTTTTCATTTTTTGGAATTTTTAATTTTTAAGGGTAATTTACCCCTAAAAACCAATAAAAAACGACAAAAATGCAAATTTCTCAAAAACGGCTCTAACGATTTTGATCAAATTTTCAGTATTTATAGTGCAGATGCCAAACAAAATGACACCACCCGCTTTTATCAAAACTTCGGCGTTTCATAATTATGGGGAAATGTTAAAAAATAAACAAGTTTATGTTGTCAATCTAGCATCACGGCGACGGCCGCACGGGGTAGCACAATGGTAGCGAGGCCGGCCAGTAATTCAAAGGTCGCGCGATCGAATCCCGCCTGGGACAATAACTTTTTTATACGATTGACGTAGGTAGAATATTATTTTTTTGTTTTGTTCTAAAAAGTAGTAAATAAAATGATAAAAAACAATATTATTTTGACTACAGTAAGTTGGGAGAAAGTTTGTGTCAGTTAACTGATACCGTTTATTTGATGCGGTTAAAGTAACGTTCACATATAAGCTTCGGAAGGATAAAATATTCAAAATTCTAAACAATCGATCTTGTTTTGGGGTTTTAATTACAGTCACATGTACGATTATGTATGCACAGCCCCGTAGTACAATTAATTACAATTTATCATGACGAAAAGATTTTAAACGCTATTACCATACAAATTGGCATAGTCACTGAACTTGCTGGCCGAATCTCGTCTGAAAATAAAAGTTTAAAACTATGTTTTCAATGTTTGTATTAATGAGAACGAACAATGAACGTAAACGAAATATTAATTTTGATGTAAATCTTGTTTGATATTCAGGGTCCCTCTGGCGTCATATTTTACTCACACCATAAGAATGCCCGCGTTAAATTTAGCACTTATCGGTCGAATACTGGACAGTAACAAAGATACTTTTTTAGATTTGGATTCTAATTTTTGCGTAATAGAATCTAGAGTTAAAATTAGATAGTTTTACTTGTCAGCAAATTTTAATAGAATTTTAAATAGAAGTAGATCTAGTAAAACGAAAGGATTTGAAGCAAACTAAAGTTTCTTCATGACTGGAACCAAAAATATCGGCTATAGCATAGTGGCTGTTTCGAAGGCCCATTTTGTTTATAGTGCAGTTATTGAAAAACAAACTGAATTTACCGTTAGTTATAATTTAATATTAAGTTCCTAAATAATATGACAATAGTGCTAATTTAACAATTTTGTAATTACAAAATATGGATAAAGTAAACACAAATTTATAGTTTTTCACTTGTGATATGCCATATTAAAGGTCCATTCAAACCTTAAACCTCTATAAAGTCTGTCTCTGGTTTTGTTCAACTGTAACAAAAATGGCTACCATAAGTTAGCCTATGTGGGCTTGCCTAGAATAAACCTTACATAAACGTATAATCTATCTGTAATAATAATAGCTACAGATAGACATTTGGCACAGTCGAAATTTAAAAGAAAATTACGTAAAATGGATCTCATCTAGTTGAATTTCGTATCTTTTCAAAAAAACTTATTTCAAAACACAACCTCCGTCCATATTTTATAAACAAGCGCCGTGTCTCCATCGAATATCTCAACTGTTTTTAAAGCTATCGCGACCGAGAGTCACACGTGAAAAATATTTATAAATATTTTAAGAGGATCCCCTTATCGCATCAATCAATCTCAAACTGGAAAAAAAATCCCACGAGTAAATTTAAAGTTAATGACTTTAAAACACTATTGATTTGTGACATTATAAAATTCACTAAAGCGTTATAAACATGTTATTTCCAAACCATTATCGTTCTGTATTTAATTTCTATTTTATTAAGACCTTGTCACTGGCTAACAGTTCCATTACATCAAACAATAGATTAACCTATTAAATGTCTCGCTGCAAGGAGAACCTTTAGAATGTGTTAACCTGATTAACAAATTCAAAAGCACGACTGAAACCTTTCTCACAGCTGATAGTTTTGTCCTTCGCCGTACTATATACATTACATGTCAGCAAGGTGTGAAACAGCTGATATATGTAATTGATATATTGCTATGTGTTCAAGGCTAAGTATAAAATTAGATAAACAATTAGTCAAATTGCTTTCTTATTCGTGGCGCGTTAAATGTTGTCTATTTTATTAAATAAATAGTTTATGAATTGTCGGCTAGTAATTGTTTGTTTTGTTATTTGGGTTTTATTCTTAAAATATGTTATTCACAGATTATATTATGTGTAAGAAAAACTAGCAGCCTAGGCTAGGATGAGATTAAATTAAATTTATATCAAGCCTGCATTATTATAAATGGTGCCTGATTTTATTCCTTATAATTACGTACTTTCTTAAAAACAAACATTAAGTCACAAAACTTAAATTCACTGTTTACAAAACACAATTATATGGAACAATAGCGAGAGATAATTAAGGCGGAACAATTACATATCCAAGCATAAACAGGGCTATTCGCATAATGTTCCGAGCACAGCTGATTCCACTAGTCAAAATAATGAAAAACGTTAAAAAATTATAAATTAATTTACTTTACAATAAAGTTACGATTTACTGTCTACTGCATTTTGCTTTAATGAAAACCGTATTTTTTAATCTTTGTATTTGTTTTTATTGGCCTGTTTTACATAATTATCTTCACAACTACTCTACAAGTTGTGTTTGATAGGTTTATGGGTTTATACCCATTTCACAAAATTAATGTACTTTATTAACCTAAGGAAAACAAGTTTTTTTAGATCAAATTTTCCGTTTTGCGTTGGATATCTAAAAAAATTACTGTAGTTACAGATCTGGAACCTATTTTATTCAATTCGTCTGCTCATTTTTCATAAAATGAATTTAATTTTATACCTTTATTAAGGCCATTTATATTTCAGTAGGGCTTCGTTTCTGCTGGGACTCTGAAACACGAGCGTAACCTCTAGTCGGCTGTTGTTACTCTCTAACGAAGCATTTCCGGACAAATGTTTATACGAACTTTTTTCATTATTTTTGCTAGTGAAATCAGCTCAGAAAGTGTTCGGATCATTATGCGAATCACTCTGAATAAGCCAATTAAAACATTTAATTTTTTCAACACTAACAAAAATGCTGAAGAAAAGTTAAAGATCATCCTAAATATATATATTTTTATAAGATTATTAAAACGAGATATTGTTGAAACTTTGTACTTAAGCGTTGAAAATTACAATTACAGTTTTTGGTTAATAACAAAAGTTTGGTATTTTTAGAGAAGATATTAAATGTATACAAGTTATAATGTGCTTTAATCATGCCTTTGGTCCTAGTCTACAATCTTCAAAAATTTTGAAATATCAGATTGGTCTTTGGTCTTCTTAAATGCTTCATTGTGTGACGTCTTGTTTTATGAATCTGTATAAATTTATATAAAACGGATAAATTAATAAAATCAATTTTTCTGCTATACATTCTTATTTATAATCCACATAAAAATGTAAAATATCCTCTTCACATATTGGGATAGTAAACATTGAAAGTACAATGCGCTTCGCAACAAAGCACAGACAAAACCGTTTTGGTGACATCTCTTGAAAACACACTAACCGACTCTGCCAACAATCAAACACAACTTTTCACTTTAGCGAACTACGCTCTATATATAGGGGTACATTGTGATTTTACTGAGCGTCTGCCCGCGTGCATTTCTATACAGTAAAACGTGTTGAGATATTACAGCGAAATAAATAATATTGAAAACATTGTTCACATTATTGTTTGGATTAAATTTAAAACAAATAAGAAAGCAGAATGAAACAAACAACATTAATACAATACTAATAATAAATACAAATAAAAATATTAATTAGATTTTACAATAAGTGATTAGTCACATTGTTGGGTTAAATAATGAGATTCCTAAATATACAAGGAGATTATTTTGAAAACTTACTTCCTCTATTATAAAAAAAAAGAAGAAATATGCAAAATCTTTAGGTGAAACTAAAGAAATCTTCTGTTAGTTTAACTTAGTTAAATTACATTAACAATCCGATTTGTTCTAGAATCAGAACGTTCTGGTGTTTTATACAATATCTTTAATATTTACAAAGACATTAATTGTTTGCTGAAATAAAATGGAGGATAATTCGAAAACTAAGCACTTCCGAACTTGTGTTTACTGAAACTTGTTGGTGAAATATGGGACAGTATTTTCTGAACACGCTGTATAACTGCAATAACAAACTGAAAATGTTGTATAACAAATTACTTGCTAAACTAAACGTCTTTTAAAATAATAGCGGTGGTAAATTATAAAACCATCACCCTTAGTATAATTTAATCATTAATAGTACAGAATAAAATCATAAAATGTTTTAAAAACTAAAAGCAATATTCTAAGATATACAGTTGGCTGATATTATAACACCAAATATAGTAATTTATAATATTTATGTAGTTTTGCAATAATAATAACAATATTGGCATTTATTTTTGAAGGTTAGTAATAAAGCTACAAATATGTTTTGATAAAAATATCTAACATTAAAAATATAAGATAAATTCGTTGACTAAAATTTTAATTATTGACAAATAATAAATTCGATAATGAGGCAACATAAAGGGTGTTTCAAAAGGCATATGCTATCTTTACAGGCGTATTACTATCATCAAAATAATGAAAAAGTTCATATGATTACAGGTTCAAGAGACCTGTTACTCAAGGTTCAAGAGTTACAGCACTTGAAACTTGGGAACGCGATACCTGCCACAAAGGGAAATTAGCTACTAAAATGACTGTAAATTTAGTGGTATAGTGACTTGTAACCTAAAAATAAATAAAACAATTACCTGGCCTGTATCTCATGTAGTTAAAGAAAACTCTTGGTTCACGACCTTGGTGGTTCTTAAACCTTGGTTAAGAAACATTTTGGGTCAGAAGGATACGTTTTACGTTGGGACTAGAATAACTTTAAATTGTAAGAAGGAAAGAAACTTTTATCACAAAATATGTACAGAATTCAATTTTGAGAAAGTCAATGTGTATATATACTCAATAAAACTTAATAAATTTTGTTTCCTGTTTTATAGATATTCATAGTTATAAAGTTTAAATAGCTGACATTTTAAAACAAATTGGGTCATTACTCCAATTGGGTCTTTATAACACTAAGCAGAACGCAGAATTTCAACTCTCTATTATTTGCCAATAAAAAGGTATGATATTTTTCTAAACAAAATGACGCCAAGATAGTAACCAAAGCGTTCCATAAAATACCTTCATAGGAAACCTTTTCTTAATTTTTGCCTATATATCCTGAATTCTAATAACTTTTTTGAAACACCCCCACACCTTTTATTTAATATAGATTACGTCGTTTATATAATAGTATTT
Organism: Philaenus spumarius; assembly: GCA_018207615.1. NCBI lineage: Eukaryota > Metazoa > Arthropoda > Insecta > Hemiptera > Aphrophoridae > Philaenus > Philaenus spumarius. The sequence continues at coordinate 72,614 of JAGFPH010000713.1, forward strand.
TAATATAAATAAATACAAAATAAACACAATATTTTGAAATATTATATAACAGATTATTTGGCGTTGTAAATTGGGAGTGTTCTACCCTCAACTTTAGATATGATATTTGTTCTTCATGGCTATTTTTTATACGAGAAAGTAAAAGTTTATCTACTTTTTAATAAATTAAAATTAGTCGAAGAAATTTTAAACTATACGAGTGAAACTTTCCAAGAAAGTAACTTTACAATTTTACATAATTTCGTCATTTAAAAAATAATTGTTATTTACTTATCAATTCATTCAATTATCAAACAAAATTGTATCGCCTTTCTAGAAACGTTCTTTATTTTATTCAGTAAAAACTATTAATAAAACATTGTTCATTTTCAATGATTAAGAATTGAGTTTAGGTGTTACGCTCCAGACCCCAGTTATATTTCCAACTTCATTGAATGACAATAAACATTTGTCTTCTGTGATAACAGCAATAATCACGAAAGGTTTCTGACAGTGTTGCCAGATCTATCAACAATAATCATGAAATATGACATTGTTGTCAGATCTAGCAACATCACTCACAAAAGCTAACTGATAGTGTTCCCAGATTTACAACACAATAATAACAAAACTAAAATGACAGTTTTGAGATATGCTCGTTGGTTTTGCGTGTAGATTTTGTAAGGTTATCTCAACCTACAGCTAAATGATATTCTATAATTATTTTTAAATTTGTATTTCAAAGTTACTCATTGAATCTTTTTTTATGTATACTCTTCGCTAAATAAAACTACGAGGCGTAAAAACAGTCGCCTGCAACATTTGTTAGATCTGAACACATATTATATAATATACAGTATTACACAATAAGTATTCGCTGAAATAACCAAGACTGTAAAACATTTTAACAATACTTAATCTATCACTACGAAGTAAGGAACTGAAAGAGTATTTTGAATGTAGTCGTAAATGTTTTTTCGTGGCATAATAATAAATGAAAGTACAAAGAGAAGGAAAAAATATCAATAACATTATAGTGGATATTATAAATTTAAATCAATATTATATAATATAGATATCATGTGAACATTTTAAATCCGATATTCTCCTACTAGATAGTAAAATTGGAGATTGTAATGACAGGTTAGGTAATTTTGTTTTGTTAAAATAGATGTCATTCGAATGTTGTCCAATTTAAAAAATATCTAATCTGTGCAAGGCTCAAGAATGTTTGAACCAGTAAAAGCAAACCACGTATCGGTTATAATTTTAACTATCGTTTATTAAATACGAAAATGTGTTATTGGAAGGAGAATAACGGAAAATATATTTAAAAACAAAAGCTTAACCTACATTATTATGTTACTACACAAAGTAATATTGATGCAGAGTGCTTTAAAACAAACAAATTCTAGAGCTATACACTTATATTATTGTATAGTTCCGAAAATGATTAGTTTACCGTCTGACGGCCATTTTGTGGTCAACCTTCATATTTGTGAAAATATATATATGGTGATGCTAAATGAAGATTCGTTATATTATTATACACTATTGTTATGACAACGTTTTTATTGTGGTAAACGTGTAAAAGTGTTTAAATCCATGATGATACGTCACAAAATATTTAGTGGAGGGAAATAATGTTCTTCTTTAAAAGTAAACTATAATTTTTAACGAAATTACATAGGAAAGATGAGCCAAGGTCGGGAGTGGACAATGAGCACCGTTCATGGTCCCAAGTACACGTTTAGGAGTGTCATAAATGTTTTATATAATATTTTAACGGTGGCATTTTACGTTTTCTAAGTCGTTCGGACAAGTTCGTTAGCCAACAAAAATACGACAACCAGAAGCACGTTTTTTGACAGGAAGTAAAAATTTTGGAAATTCGCTCAACTCACGTCAGCGATTCAGCCGCATAATCGAGTTATTTATATTTTCTGTAGATCAAAGGTAACCGAACTATCGGCAAAAAAAATGAATTGTCTGGTAATTGTTTGCACTAATGATTAACCTTAATTATGATAAAAGTTTTCGAACTAAATGTTTTCTTCGACATTTTCAAAATGGAGACTGGTCGTTTAATAACAATTAACTTTTACTTTAATTATTTATTTATACATTTTCTATGAATTTATTGTTTTTAATTATATTTTAAGTTGTATGTTTTGCAATACGCATTAAAAAATAAAATATTATCTCTTATATAATTTCTAAAGTCTTAAACTGGCTGGTTTTCAATATATATATATATATTGAAAATGTACAAAATAATTTCTTTGATTTCTGTTATACTATTAAAATGTACACAAATTGCGAGTACACAAAATCTTCACTGAATATATTTTTTGTGATCAAACACAAAATGGCCGACAGGCGGTAATCGAAGAGTTTCCGGATCAAATGTATCTGTCTTCTAACTCCAGAATCAGCTTCTGAAATACTATAGTACATTTTAAATCACCCTGACAGAATTATGTATATACAAATATAAAACCTAGTGACAAGAAATAAATTAATAACGTTCAGTCTAATGTTTCATCAAAACCACTTCTTCCACATTTGCATATTGTATTACTTTAATGAAAGTTTCACAATTTTAAAAACGTAGTAAAAATATTACAGTTTCATTCTCAAACAATATTACACACAACAGGAGTCTAAAATAATTTTGTCCTCGGAGTATCGAATTCGTTTAGAACTATTTCAATATATATTTATCTTATTTTAACGTTGTTTTATAACTTTAAAGGGAAACTTAAAACTTGTTTAAACTGATTTTGTATATATATACATATAAAAGCCAAATCCACTGACACATTGATCACGATTTCTCAAAAACAACTGAACGGATTGGAACGAAATTTGGTATGTATCTTCATCTAGGGCCATAGGTGCTCAATAAGAAAGGTTTTAAAAAAATTCGAAATTTTAGGGGGGATTTGGGGGGATAAAAGTTACTAATCACGATTTATTTAAAACTACTGAACGGATTGGAATGAAATTTAGTATGTAGCTTCCTCTAGGGCCCTAGGTGCTCACTAAAAAAGGGATTAAAAAAATTCGAAATTTTAGGAGCGTTTGGGGGGCAAAGTTACTAAAAAAACCATAACAAATACATAGTGTAATATATTTATTCATATAATATATTTTTTGTTAATATACATTTAACTTTGATTTGTCTATCCGTGCAAAGCAGGATAGGGCCAGCTAGTAGAATATAAACTTTAATGTTTATTCGTCCACAGAATACAAAATATTGTCTTGGTAAGTATAGTCTATGTTCGGATGCAACATTGTCCTTGTTTCAGCTGGAAACGTACGAAAACGGTATTTATCTACTATTATTAACAAGTTCACTGCTAAGGACGCACATGTGAGCTTGACAGAACACTATGAGAAGCGGCCGACGCACAGTGCATTGAGTGCTTCGCACGCCAACCCCCGTATTAGGAGAATTTTCAATACACTGAGCATTGGGTGCTTCGCACGCCAATTTTAGTCCTATGTGTGTCCGCTTTAAAATATTAGTGATTATTACGTAGAAAGGTTTAAAATAAAAAATAGAGTAATTTCTACTCATTTAGGCTATAAATATAAAACATAAAAGGTCAGCTCCTAGCATAGGAAATACGAAATTTGCGTAGCATTGAACGTGTTAAGCGGTTTTATTCTCATACCTCAAAATTTCACCAAACTTTACTAATGATGCATCTTTTCAAACAAGTCCACGTCGAACAGTTTTCCAACATTAAGAAAATATTTAAGTGAAATAAAATACATTAATTCCCACAAACATACTTTCAACAACAAAGTCATCGTCCTCAGTGAAACATGAGCTACAATAAACAACTTATAACTGAAGATTATTAAACGTTGTTTGTAAGAATCAGTGTATTGTTATTATTCCTAAATAATTCCGTCTCACTCATCAATCTTAAATTAAAAAAAAAAAAACATATATATAAATGTCAATTAGCAATGTAGGTCGAGTTGGATTTTAAATTCAAATTAAAGGTATTTTTAATTTTTAAAGTATTTTAAACAGCTGAACATTTTTTTAGATAAATTTTGGTCAATTTCAAACCATTTTTGAAAACATTTTTTTACGTTTTGCTTGATCCCTTTTTTTGTAAAAAAAGTTGAAGCTCGTGGAGAAGATAAATAAATTTGCATAAGTTATATTTTTGAAAAATAAAAAATCTGTAAATAATTTAACTTCGTTAAATACATGATAGAATAAGCCGACATCTAGAGCGTTATTTGTTATAAGCTGATTCGTTCGTGCGATATGCGTAGCAAGGGTGGGTTGGTATGACACAGAATATGTGAGTTAATTAATATCTTTCGAAAACAAACATATTTTATAATATAATTGTGTATTTTAATGAAATCATTTCAGTCTAATAAACTAAAATAGAAAACGTCGAAACGAGGTTAGCAAAATATGTAATTTTGTAATTGTACATACAAGTTGTAATTTGCAGCTAGTGTTGAGGTTGAGGTTGGTTTCGTATGCACCAAACTAACCAATATACAATTATACGGCAATTTAGCGTTAGTCCCATTGCTCTATTTGATCATGTTAACTGTATTGGATATAAACATGGATTATAATAGGGTTCATATAAAGGTATTCATATAAAGTTAGTTGGAGTGTATTGTCGGAGTAATTAGGTGTAGATAATAATATCGTGATCAAATTTGTTACAAATGTCCTCTCAATTGCACAAATAAAACAGTTCGACACAATTGTTGGAACTGGGTTTGTTTTTGCCGCGTTTTTGACAATTTCAACGTACGCATTGACTAAAAACCTTAGTAGGCCTAAATCACTTAAGAGAAGTACCTACTGAAAAATTACCAAAACTGTTCAAAACGTATTTTTTCTAAAAAATACATTAGAACACTCCGTAAAAAGTAAGTAAGATAAGTCGCGATTTCAGTAAGTTTCATTTTTCACTATTTCAGTGACTCTTGTAGTGAGACCTAAGGTCGGGAGTGGCCAATGAGCACCGATCATGGTCCCTAGAACACGATTTGAAGTGTCAATAAAAATGTGTATATACAAATATATATTTATGTGTTCGCTCCCAACATAAAGAGTTAAAAATTATTTATTAAATTTTATTTGAAATATTCTAAATCAAAAACTTAATTAGAAATTAAAAACCTGCATTAAAAACCCCGCACATTGAAAATTGCGAGTCAAACATCACTGGTATATTTTGTATCACAAATTTAGCCGCACTCATTTGTGATCAATCAAACGCTCACCGGACTGATACCTGTTATTGTTCACGAAAAATGACTTTTATAGAAGATCCTTAAAAAGAGTCAGCCTAGTCCATAGATCAAAATATTAAGTTACGACAGATATAGAGGTATTTATTGCTGTAGGCTATGAAATTCTATTCCATTGTCTCTTTCTTGAGTCATTCGTTATGCTGATAACGCGATTTGTTTCCTTACTTTGGAGAAGTAAAAGGAAGTAGACGTGCCAAGCGTATCATCTAAACTATGTGTATACAAGTCTGAATGATAAGATGAATATGGCGTTCAAGTGCATTAATTGTGCTTTATGTATTTTGTAAGTTTGGTTTATGGGATATTCCTATTATCAAGGTTCCTCAGTACAATAATAACGATGGAACAAGTGAGCATGCCACAACACTTTTGCTTCGGGAAAATTATAAAGTTTATTTCTAATTAAATTAATCGATATTAAGATACTTTCGTCAACATTTCTTCTGCTTAATGTTTAATTTTATCTTTAACGGTTTGACCATAAGTAATAGAAGGCAATTAAACGGAAAATTTCACTAAACATCTACACATTTCAATCAATGCTCAGCTTCATTTATAAAATGCGCCATGAAATCTAAAAGGCAATGCTGGGCGTATCAGTAAAAGTCTAATCGAAATCCCACAACTAGTTTCGTCTGTGCTATAGAATAGATTTTAAATATTGTTTACCGATCGTTACGTGCCAAAGTGGTCACCTTCTAAAACTTTAGTGATATATTTTACCGCTGTAGTTTTTATAAAATGTATTAATGAAGAGTAAAGACCGTTCATAACATAGGGATTGCCCGAAATTCATTAATTTGAACCAAATTTCAAAATTAATTAATACAAACTATATCGTTTAAACTTTAATTACTTATTTTAAAATGTGTTCATTAAAATCTAGTTACACTCATTTGTTTATTCAAATTCAGAACCAGTGGTTTTGATCAGATTAGAAAGAACGTGTATTAATCGTATATAAAATACCTGATATTAAATCGTTCGAAAAAGTATATAGTAAAAATAATACAATATTCCTCTCATGAGCAATGAAAACTGTTGACATAAACACAGGTCTGGAAACACTTTGCTTTAGTTACGTTTGATTAAAGAGGTCGCCCTGATTTAAGCTTCACTATAAAGGAAGCCATACTGAAATTATGGAGGTCAAAATATAAGGTTATGTGTTATTAATTTAATCTGAATATTATAGAGTGAATACCAATATCTGCATCAAATTTAATTTAATCTGGGCAATGTACATTTCAACTGTTCATTTATCTCTAATAGCCTGCTCTACTAATATATTTTTTTCAATTAACTAAATACATTTTTGTAAATTCATTAAATATTTTTTTTTTAATGCAATTTAAACAAATGTTTATTTTTAAATTGGATTTAAATCCAGATTTTCAGTGGAGTTTGTTTTGATGTAAATGAAATTGAAATGTGTTCAATCTCATAATAAAATACCCTTAAAATTTTAATAAAATTGTATTGTTGTAAAAACTTAAACGTACGTTTTTAGACTGTAGTATGTTTTGTGTGTTACTCCGTTATTCTTGAAAACTGCTGAAGATATAGTTCTAAGAATATTTAATTCAATCTTTTTGGCTCCAGTTACCCATTAAACCTCTTTTATTGTGTGCCGAAAGGTTATGGCCTAATTTTATGGTTTCGTCAAAACAATGTTCACACACACATAGGGTTGGGAAAGCTTCTTTTCTAGTTGCGGGACAAATTTTGTCCGGATGACATCTCCAAAGGTAAAGGTTAGATATTCTGAAATTTAGGGTAAACAATACAGAGCAACGTAATCACCTGTTCTATGTGCAATTTGATCAGAAAGTTTGAAAAATAGTAGCCCATAGTAAATATCTCAAAGTGTAAAAATTCATTGACAATACAAAGTTTAGCCAGACGATTTTTAACTAATTACATAAATTAATTAACAGTGCATTTAGTGATGATTTCAAATAAAATTTCGTTTTGTTATACTTTACTTTTGTACAAGTAGACCTAAATTTTAGATTGTCATTTAATATTTTGTTTATTCTGCTTTGTTTGAAAATTTGTATTTACATTTATTTTCTTTGAATTAAAATCTGTACATATATTTCGTAAAACATGTACATTTTACACTAAGTTGTAAAAACTATTAGAGATAAGTTTTACAGAGATTGTTTATCGTTTTCAGTTCAGCTAAATTTGTGTTAAAACCCTTCATTAGGTCAAAAACCATTATGTGCAAACATTTCAGTATTTATTATATTTTATAGTAAAGGCTGTACTATAATAAATTAGCAGTAACTCGGGAACAAAACGTTTGCAGACCTGTCTTTAAATGAACTTGTTATCACTTAGATTATCGTTTAAGTATGGCAGATTACTTCTACAAGTGTTAACATCAACATAGCTTAGTTATAATAAAGGTCAAGTAATATTTGTAAAACCCGAAAGAACGAATAAACAATAATCTATTATTATAGGGTATATAAATAACATAAAACACACAATATAAACTAGTTAATATTCACCATAATCCAAGCTCAAATTGTTTTCCCAGTTCCTATTAATTTGAAATGATAGTAGTGCTTTCTTCCTAACTCTTGCTGAATATAACTGCTTTTAAATCTACCGACGTCACATTTGATGGTCAACTTACAAAAACAATTTGAATCACTGTAAAACACTGTGATCACTGTTCCGAATCAAACAAAAATACAATCAGTTCACCATATTGCACTCAAAGCTCCCCAAAAACACTAAATGAATTCATTTTTTACCGGAACGGTTCACCAGTCGGTTTTCTGAAACCCACACATTTCTTATTTTCTCCTGACGTTGAAACATTTTTATCTCCGGATGGACCAATCTGTTGCCGGAACCCGGTGTCGTGACTTTATTCAAATTTGAGTTTTGTTTCTCTTCCAGTATCCTCAACTCGTTGTTATAATGATGCACAATATCTTTCACCCTGGGTCTGACATGAGTTAGAAAATCACTTTTATAAATCCGTCCGTCCTCTTTGGGTTTTATATTTTGCACCGTTTCAACTTTCGGTTGGGATTCGTTTAGCCAAATTTTTCGTTCGCTTTTAATACAATGTTTGGTACCGTTTGCGTCAGATGCCTTTTTCAAATTGCAATCATTTTTTGCCGCTGTCCTGTCGAAAGATATTTTCAACGACTTCAAGTCCGTCTGCCGCTTTGTGGAAATATTTACATTCAAATCGCGCGCATCTGTTAACGTAACTGAAATATTTAATTTATCTTGTTCGTTAGTATTTCCAACACGTCTCTTCAGTTCTTCCAATTCCGTTTTCAATCTTTTATTCTCGTCCAAGAGATACTCTCTGTCCTGTTGGAAGTTATTAAACAATTTCTTCAAACTACGGATGTCTTCTTTGATTTCCGAACAACAACATTTGGACACGTTGTTTATTTCACTTTGATACTGGTTTAGAAACGATTTAATAACATTTACGTCTTGGCTTCGATAGTTCTCTAAAGCGCACGACTCGCAAGCGTAGCCTAATCGATTTAAATAATTCATATTCGAGATATGTTGACAGTTGTCTTTCTGATTGAAATAACGAAAAGCTAAAACATCGTCGAAACACATTTGATGATCACCCATCGTTGTAGGACATACACAGAGTGTTAACTGAATTGAGGTTACGTTGCAACTGCCTACCTGTTGATAAGAACACTGACTATGACACTATGATAAGATTGTAAGTGTTGCGAGTCATGTGACTGGAAGTAATTAACTGTGCACGGTAATTGTAAACAAGTCTGTTTTGTAGCTTTCACTAAAAGTTAGTATTACCGAGTTATGAGAACTATTTTAGCAGACATAGTGAAACTAGTAGAGCTATTAGAAAATGTTGATATTTATGCGTTTACTGATTATCATGTGTATTTTTACATAAACACCTGTAGCAAACACACCACTTATTGTAATAAATAATTAAAATCTAAATGAAACTTTGAATGCCCCACAATGTAAAGCTAATTTGAAATAAACTTAGAGTTGGAAGCCAATTTATAAAATAATTTGATCACGCCGCTGAACCGCTGACGTGAGTTGAGCGAATTTCCCAAATGTTTCAGGGTTTCAACCAACTATTTAGAAGACCTCCCTATAACTACGTTTTATATTAAATTTTTCTGAATTCAAGTTATTTGATCTCATGTCATAGCTTTTTACAAACAAGTACTATATATTAATACTAATTAAACAAAAATGGGGAAATAAATTTAAAAATGCATGGCTTCCATTACAGTATATAATTTAACAGCGAGAAGAGAAGGGGCGAGATAGGCAATATGGTAGTAAGTAACTCGAGTGTTTTTCCTCAACTCAAGTCCTGTTTCCTTAAGGCAAGCCATAGCCAGGTGGGTAGCGTGCTATCTTCCTGATCAGAAGATACCGGGTTCGAATCTCGGCTAGACCAGGTAACTTTTCATATCTGTGGTTTGAGGGTAGGAGGACGGAAGTAAAGCAAACGGTGGTTGGATCGCTTCCAAGCTGATGGGATATGATTTATATGTTTTGCTCATTTTTACTAAGATATTTATGTATACAGTATTTGTATATATTTTTAAAAAAACCACAAACAAATTTTTATACTTATAATAAGCCATGAGATGAGATCAAATAACTTAAAATTCAGAAAAATGTGATATACAACGTTGATATAGGGAGGTCTTCGGTAAATTGGTCTACTCAAGAAAGCCCTGAATGGATCCCTGACTGTACGAAATATATTAGTAGAATTTGTTTGTATGTTAGCCTTCAACCCTGCTCACGCGTTGTTTCGTTCCACTCGCAGAAGAAAACACGTTTTGCGAGTTTCCACCTCGACCTTGCGGCTTCGGATCACAAGCTTTCTCCTCGATAAAATCTCCCATATGGATTTGATTCGGGTACTTTAAGTTTTGATCGATTTTGGCTCAAGTATATAAGGTTTTCTAATGATGAGCTATAAGTTCGTGTAAAAAATATAATCTCCTATATATATTTTTTTAGATAAAACCAGAAAAAAAAATTCATTCTAGTACGAAAAATATCAAATAATTGTTACTTCCAGTACGTGCTTCAGGTTATTGGATTTTTATCGCTAAAAAACTCGTCCGAGCGATTTATAAAACTAACGTGTGTACAAAATTGGACGTATAATGCGGCCGTTAGAGAGCGAACACATAAATACATATGTATATACAAACATACAATGTTTAATGACATCCCAAAACGTGTTCTGTGGAGCATGATTGGTGCTCATTGACAATCTTAGATCTCACTATAACAATCACTGCAAAAGCTATCTTTGCACTGCAAGATTCTTTCTTGTGGAAATTAGCTAATATGCAACCAGTATTATACCATGTGTCAAAAAAGCTATTATTTTTTTATTAATGGAAATAAACATATTTTCTGGGGGGATTGTTAACATGAACAAAAATGGAATTTTTTGGTGTACCTTATATTTCAACCCCTCCTCCAAAAATGGGATGAGTCGAAAATTTTAAATGAGAACTCCTATTGAGTGACACATCATTTTAAAGGCCTTGATAAAAGAAGAATATTGACGCAAAGCGGAGGTCTGTACGTTGACTCTATCCAACACAATGGCCAATCAAAGTTATAATTTCCCCCATTTAAATAACATTGAAATGTTAAATGGGGACTTTTTACTAATAGGAGTCGACAAACTTGCTCAGTTATGAATAACAAAGCAAGGTTGTATCAACCCAAAGTTCAATACCTAGGAATTCCAGAGGGCTGTTTTATACTAATTACTATGTTTTATAACTTAGATTGTGTAATCTACTGCATTAAACCCTTAAAAAAAAAAAAAAAACAGATGTATCATCTTAAACATTTTAATGTCATTCAAATTGGGGAAAATTGTAACTTTGATTGGCCATTGAGTTGGATAGAGTCAACATACAGACCTCCGCTTTGCGCCAATCTTCTTCTTTTATCAAGACCTTTAAAATGAAGTGTCCCTCAATAAAGGGTTCTCATTTAAAATTTTCGAATTACCCCCAAAATACCCCATTTTTGGGGGAGGGATTGAAATTTACGATACACAAAAAAAATCCATTTTTGTTCATGTTAACAATCCCCAAAGCAAATCTGTTTATTTCCATTAATAAAAATAATAATAGGGGGGTTGGGACTTTTAGGACACATGGTATAAACGGGTATACAAAGTTAGTGATGTATTAATCTTGTTACCGATACAAATAAAATAGAACAAAGTAAATGGTTTGATTTATCTCGGAAGGCAATGCTCTGTTTTACTGGGTTGGATAGCTGTAATAGTTGATTGTAACAAAATTTTTTAAACTAGTTACAAAATACTAAAAATCAATGTAAAATGAAATTTATGTTTTTAATTTTATTAAAATCTTAATTTTTTTAAAAAAGTTTACAAACTGTCTCAAAAACGATATGGAATAATTTTATTTAACTGATAAATTGTATTTATTTTTGAAATGAAATTGTAAATGTAAATTTGACTCACTGTACAGCACATTGTGAGAAAACCAAACACAAAGGCGCTTGTTCTATCCGGGATTTACAGCTCCCTTTCGGCACAAATGAAATATCAGCTCCGTTTAGGAGCAATAAAGGCAATGAATAAATATAAAGAACGTATATTTCCCTATAAAACGAATTGCTACCAATAAAAGAAACCGCGGCTCCGCATTCCTTCTATAGAAAGCCAAGGCGAAGGCGATAAAAGCTAGTTTCTTTTCAGAATGATTTCATTTAATAAAATGCTTTTGTGATAGAGTGAGAAGAGTATTTCTGTACACTGTGCCGTGGATTGTAGAAGTTAAAATCATTGTGAAAATGTGTCTTTGAAATGGAATGTGTGACCTACGTAAGACTTTTTTAAGGCGTCATAGTTTCCGTGCGATCGCTTAACATCTTATCATTTTATTATAAAAAAACATCCTGTCACTCTCGCAAAACTCTGGACCTAGGTGAGGATCCAAGTGCCTCTGTCCTAATCAATTGGCATTCCATAAAAATATCAATTATACAATATTCTGTTTGTGTTTGCTTTTCCGTGGATGTTATATAGTGAGTCTTAGCTTTACTACAAGTACCAGGAGACCGAGCTAAAGCTCGATTATAAGCAGGGCTATGATTTCAATAGTAAATATTGGATTATTGAGTTTTGAGGTAAGGCCTATAACATTAAACAACTAAATAAAGGGTATATTATACAACATTAGGCTTACCTGTAATAAAAATACAGTTTAAAGGATTAACCATAATCTCAACGCTATGCCTCAGAAATAAGTCAGGCCTAAATTAAAGTTTAATATTTCAATATCGATTTAGGCCTAGGGCCTAGTTCGCTCACGTCAATAACTATTATTGCAAATTTCCGTGAACATCGTTTAGGTTAGGCCTATAACATTAAACAACTAAATAAAGGGTATGTTTATTTAGCAGAAGTATTCGTTGCCATGGTAACTATAAATAGATACAACATTAGGCTTACCTTTAATAAAATACAGTTTAAAAGAAAACAGATGATTATTGTAATGGCATTGAAAACATTTGCATCAGCTGTGCTTCGTTTAAAAGAAAACAGATGATTATTGTAATGACATTGAAAACATTTGCATCAGCTGTGCTTTGTATTGTTTAAAATGGACAAATTTCACTTTTTAATTTAATAAAAAGACGTAGAAAACGAATTTTCCCAGACTGATGACCATTTCCAATCGATTTCTCGTGGCCAAAAGCCCCATATAAAATCAAAAAATCAAAAATCCTTAGACGGAGATTCCAGATCCATTTAGCAGACAGACAATTATCTCTCGCTTTAGAAGATAAGATAAAACAAAAATATAACTGCTGCATCTCGGACACCATTTGAGGTACAGCAACGATTGAAATATAAGAGTACTTATGTTGAGTTCATATCGAATAGACTATAACATAAATACCATTAGAATAAGCTACCCACGAGAGGAGATACCATCTACTAACATAGGAAACTATGTTAGTAGATTGTATCTCCTCTCGTTATACCAATGTTAAATTTATAATTGATGTGTCTTGGAAAATATTTGATTTGAGAATATTACCACCTCATTCACAATAATGTGGATGAGTGAAAAGTTTCTCCTAGTTGTCACCTTAAAACACATCCTTAGCTTACAAAATTATAAATACTGAGCTTGACTTGTGAGAAAATAACTTGAACAAATAACGTAAATTGTTTGGATAAATTTGGTGTCGTTCCAATGGGTTTCTTGAGTACAATAAAACTTAAACTTAAATTAGCCAATGATCACTTAATACAATATAACTTTAACACAGAATATGTTTACTAACTCAAACTCGTTTCAACGACAATGTCGCCATCTTCAGTGATACACGAGATGGAATAATCAAACTATAATTATTAAACTATAATAAGCAAATAAATATATTGAACCAAAAGATCAAAAGTTGATATTAGCGAATTTCCACAGGAAAAATTAGCTTTTGCAGTGGCCCTTATGTTAAGACCCAAGGTAAGGAGTAGCAAATGAGCACCGATCATAGTCCCCAGAACACGTTTTGGGTATCATTAAAAATCACATGTATGTATATTCAAACATACTCTAGTGGCCGCACTCTAGTGGCCGCATTTAAAGTCCGATTTGGTTCAAATTTGGTGCACATGTTGGTTGTCTACTTCGCTCGAACGAGTTCGTTAGCCAAAAAATCCAACAATCGGAAGCACGTTTTTTGACCGGAAGTTATTATTTTTTAGATTTTTCCTACGAGAATGAATTTGTTTTTGAGTTTTTTCTACAAATATAAATGTATGATGTTATTCTGCACATTCTGTTTTTTACGAGACCTTATAGCTCGCCTCCCCCAAAATCGATCAAAACCTAAAATACCGTAGAAGTAACCAGTTCAAAGCCATGTGGTGGATTCTACCGTGGGGTTGGCTTGCGAAGCACGCAATGCATTGTGTATTGAAGATACTCCCAATACGGGAGTTGGCGTGCGAAGCACGCAATGTTTTGTGTGTTGAAGATACTTCCAATATTCGGAATGGCGTGCGAAGCATGCAATGCATTGTGTACTGAAGATACTCCCAATATTCGGAATGGCGTGCGAACCATTTTGCATCTATTCAGCACCGTCGTGAACAGACCTATTTCCCAAATTGTTGGTTGAAACCCTAAAACATAGGCCTATAAACTTAATTTTGGAAATTTGCTTAACTCACGTCAGCGGTTCAGCTGCGTGGTCGAATTATTTGTAATACCTTTATTTTATAAATTTCAATAAACATCGTTGTAAAACCATTTCACGAAGTACTTGTTTTTTATTGGATACGCCATTAATCTCTGCATGTTGATAGTGGTTATATTCCCTCGGAAGACATTAACAGTCTACCCTTATTGTATGGAAATAAATCTGCAAACAGTCCATGTTAAATTGATAGCAAGTGTAGCAATATGCGATTAATTGTGGTCCAGTAGTGGCAGTGTTGACCGCAGGGTATAACGTCCAACCTAAATTAATTCCCGACCATTTAAAACACATCAAATCAAGCTCTTATTTTGGATTCGGTCCAAGTGGGGTAATGTAGACCGCACTGTCGGCCTGACGGGGCGCTTAATCACTTTCAACGGTGATACTGTGAAACTGCCGAGTAGGTGGATAAAAGCTTCATCAATAGTTGAAGTTGGGTCGCCGGAATACTACCCCCCGGAAAACTACCCCCCCCCCCCCCCCAAGCAGGTTCCTACGTCATTTTGACGTCAGAGATCGGGGGGGGGGGGCTGTTTTCCAGTCACGCACACTCAAGTTTCGATATAATTAGAATTAAAAAAAACTAGAGGACTAACCTAAACTGTTTAGTCACAGTATGTTGCCGATAACAGTATAATTGTAGGAACCTGCTTGGAGGGGGGTAGTTTTCCGGGGGGTAGTATTCCGGCGACCCGCTTTTGCTAGGGGGGGTAGTATTCCAGTCGCTGACACGGCTCCCATATTGGTCAGTTGGCAGATTTCGTGAAGTCACGTTTCACCTGGGGGGGTAGTTTTCCGGGGGGTAGTATTCCGCATCTCCCTGAAGTTACAGTTACTAGCAAAGTGAAAAGTATGTATACTGTATGGTTTTAATATTACAACTCTTTATATATATTTATAAGAAAACAAGAGGATTCCGCCCTCTGATAGCTTCGCTCACCAAACCCCGCTGCTACCTGCGGCGAAGCAAATGCAAACTAATTATTGTATACTCTGATATACTCGGAAATTACTTTTAGTCCCTGACGAATAATCAGTAGAGTTATAATAATTTGTTCGTGAATTATATTAAATTGCTTATATAATAGAGTGTAATAGGAAAATGTCAAACAATACAAGATTATAAAGTTAAATTTCGAGAGAAACGCAATGGAGAAATCTGTGTTTCAATATTTTTAAGGTTTACGAAAGCATTTATTTAGATTCAAACATGACATTGAATAGTATATTTTATGAAATGTGTGATGTAATATCTCTATTTTCACTCCGTTGATGTCTTCCCATTAATTTAATTGCATTTAATACTTTACTCCATTTCAAAACCCAAACAAAACACATTGTTTTTATATAATTTCGAAAGTTTTCAAATTGTTTACCCACTCTTTATACAGACAGTGATATGACATAATTTTACTTATATTGCCAAACAAATATTGAATTTCGAAAATAAAATAATTTTGATTTAATAATTGCTATCAGCCTTCATGTTGAGCCCCCTCCAAAGCTCGAAACAATCGAACTTTATACATAATGAGCCTGGTTGAACAAAATTCTGACAGCTAAGGTCTCCCCTAGTAAAGAAATAAAGAGTAGAAAAAAAGAACAAAACATCGATTGTTTCCTAGATTTCACTTCTTTTACAATGTGTTCTGTTAAAATTGGTGACATTTCATGGCTGTTAAGAGCTATATAAATCAAACAACACATTCATTACACACCCCGACTGCAATAACCTTATTTATTCAAATTAGCCAATAGAGTCTAAGTTAGAAATGTATAATTAAAAATGAAAAGCGAAGTTTATAATTGCAAATACAAAGAGAAACGTGCTTCCAGTAATAACTGTCTGCAATGCATAGACACTAGACGCCTCTTTATGTGTCTGTATTGTTAATTACTGAAGCGTTTATTAAATAATTCAGAAAGCAGACTACTTTAATATACGCCCGAAAAACTTTATTTTGATGGAATATAGAAAAGTAGAAACTGTTTAAAATTAGAACTCATATTTAAATTACTGTAAAAACTCATATTTTTAA
The DNA here is from genome assembly GCA_018207615.1 of Philaenus spumarius. Lineage (NCBI taxonomy): Eukaryota > Metazoa > Arthropoda > Insecta > Hemiptera > Aphrophoridae > Philaenus > Philaenus spumarius. The sequence continues at coordinate 89,215 of JAGFPH010000713.1, forward strand.
ATTACGGTAAAAGTACATTCCATTTTTAAACAACGACAAGGACCATTAATAATGAAAAAATCGTTTTTTAGCAGCCATTTTGTGTATGGTGCCTACATTACCCATGTAATTAACAATCACTTTTTGCCCCATTAACAATAAAACTAATAACATTAGAGAGCTTAGATTTAGTAGACAGTTATTTTAGACTTTCTCAACAACTTTAACCTATTTTTAGAAAATTTTTAAATTAAATACTTTAAATTAAGTTACTTTTAAACTATATAAAAAAAAAAATGTCTATACTTATAAAAGCCAAATACCATTGACTCATTGACTCATCACAGTTTCTCCAAAACCACGAGGCCTGCAAACATGAAATTTGGCACTAATACTCTTTATAGGCTCTAGACGCGCACTAAAGAAAGGGTTTCCAAAATTTTAGGGGGAGTTTTGGGGGTCAAAGTTACTAAATCACGATTTCTCAAAACCTACCGAACGGATTGGAATGAAATTTGGTATGTAGCTTCCTCTAGGGCCATAGGTGCTCACTAAGAAAGGGTTTGAAAAAATTCGAAATTTTAGGGGGGTTTGGGGGGTCAAAGTTACAAAATCATGATTTCTCTAAAACCATCGAACGGATTGGAATGAAATTTGGTATGTAGCTTCCCCTGAGGCCCTAGATGCTCGCTAAAAAAGGATGTTTTTTTAAATCGAAATTTTAATGGATGTTTGAGTGGGGGGTCAAAGTTACTAAAAATCCCCATAAGAAATACATAGTGTAATATATTTATTGATATAATATATTTTTTGTTAATATACATGTAACTTTGATTTGTCTATCCGTGCAAAGCTAGTATATTATATAATCTATATAACATATTTTTTGACACCTAATAATGAAGTTTTAGCCAACAAATTGTACCTGTGTAAGAGAAAATGTGATTTTTCTGCAGCTTCAAAAAACTGCAGAACAAGTCCTGTCGATCACACTAAATAATTCCTCACTATACTGAAAACATTTTTCTTCCTCCTAGTCTTGTCTTCTTCTTTTTGGATTTCTTTTCTGTTTCCTTTCCCTCTTTGTACATCCCAAAGCTGATTTGTTGTTCAAAATTCTTGTATTGTTAATTTGATTCAGTCCTATTACACAGTTACTTCCAGCATACCCACATAGTTTCTGTAACAATTGCACTTTAACAATTAATTATAGCGTCCAACACTCCAAATTTTCAATGTTTTTATCCCAACAAAGTTGTTTTTAGAGATCCTGGTCCAGGTAAATTTGTTAAAGGTCTAATTTTGGTTTTATATTCGCTTGTGCAGGCACTTTTTAGCAAATTCTGGTCTGAAAGGTCCTGAAAACATATGTTTTATTTCTCAGGCACTGCATGTTTATGAGTATATTTCTCACCTGAAATTAAGGGCATTTGCTATTTGCTCCATGATAGTTCTCCTGATAGTTCATACTGAGGATGGACTTTTGAACAAACAAACAGACAAAGTAAAGTTTGTGATATTGTTGATGTGTGATACATATAGTAGGCCTACATGTATTAAATATCTTAAAGTACGGAAGGAATGTAGAATAGGCCCTAATAAAAACTATAGAACGAAAAATCATATTTTTATTGTTTGAATAATAAATCTCCTTGAACTAGTTTGAGACAAAATTGCATAAAAAAACACACATATTTGAAAGAACCCTTTGTTTGATATCTAACTAGATCGAAATTTAAAGTAATTTTAAGGCTATTTTAAAGTTTTTCGATATAGCCTAAGATTTATTCATTTCACCTAAAATTTTAATGTTGAAAAAAGATGAAAAACGTTCAAGCTAGACATTGATCAAAGATGTTCTTTAGCAGTGTTAGTCAATAAAAATGCATCAATTACAATGTAAGTTTATAGCCACCGCTATCATGAAAAGGACCAATTAAATTAAAACACTTACTTTTAAAAGGTCTTTAAAATGATGCAACACTTGAATGTTCACTTCTGCCCAATCGTGTTACCTTTAAACTAGCCTGGAAAACTTTGTTTTGCATAATTAAACGGGTGAAGCTGAGTACGGAAGCTGAATAAAAGAAAAGATAAAATGAACTATTTTCTTCTTTGTAATTAAAACTAACTATGTAATTTGTGTACATTTTGGTTAAACAAACTGTACAGGTAAGGTAAACAAAAAGTAAAAGTAAAAAGGCTGCACAATTACAACTTAACTCCCCCCCCCCCCACCCTTGCTCTCCAGGATACAACATAATCTGCGTTAAGAGCGGGAAGTTTCATTAGTAAAAGTCAAGCAAATTTTACCTCTGTTTAATGAAGCACAAAATTAACCTGCAAGACAAAGGCTAAGTTAAGCGAACAAAAACTCGGAGGAAATTAAATTTGAAAGTATAACAGACTGCTTTACTAAATCGATAAATTGAAAGTGAAGCATTTCTTTTCTGGTTACCTCCATAAAAATTGGTTCGTTGCTCTTGTGAATTTTTGTGATTTTTAAATTACCGCTAAATTTGTTACCATTAAAGTTGCGCGAAAAATAAGTGAGGCGTTTTAACGAATGCAATTTAATTGCAAGCCGCCGCTAAGTACCACGCACAACATTGGAGTTGTCAAATAATTTCTCGAGCAACTTTATTCAGCATTGAATACCTCCAAAGAATGTACTCTTAAACATTGTATATGTTACCTACCCCCCCCCCAAACAGTTCCCATTAAGAAATGTTTAAAATAGCATTAATACAATACACAATAAGACATTAATAACTGCAAAATCAGAAAGTTTCAAATCATATGTTTTTTTAGATATTGATAAATATGTAAAAAACAAACATATAGAAAGAACAAGGTCCCACATAAAGGTGTTGTCATGGCAACATGGTCCGTCGATCAGGGGAACCGTAAAGGAGCACAAAAATAAGTTAAATAAAATTTTTTATAAATACTAGATTGCTTCTTCCACTTCACTCACATTGAGAATGCTGGCCGCATGCTACTGCATTAGTAAGACGATCGAGCACGACTAGAACATCGCTTGTAAGCACTTTGATTTTTACTATGGTGTTCATATACTTTTTTGCCATATGCATACAACAGTAAATTTTTCAGAAAACTCAGATTTATAATTAGTAGATTATAAAAGTAATTCCAATGGTTTCTTTTTTCAAATATTTCAACTGAAAAACATATTGCTTCCTTATTTTTATAAACAAGTGTTTTTTAATAAAAAAATTATAATATAACATGTTTGTAATTTACGAATTATAACTTAGACTAGTATAAACCACTCGTACATAACTAACGTTAAAAACCGCTGAATAATTCTTGATTTTTAATAAACTACATCGCTCGGACCATGCTAGCTTCTCTCACCTAACTCCGCAGCTTTACCATTCTACACTCGCGGCGAAGCAAATGCAAACAGATGATTGTATATTTTGATATTTTCATGGAAAAGTCAGAGGTACTTAGATAGAGTAGGGTGATAGGAGTAGCGGTGAAATAGATCCAGACGTATGCATAGTTTTTGCATGAATGACAGGTTATTTTAAATATAATAGACAGACAACACAATTTAATAAGTAGCGACTATATTTTTTAACTTGTTTACGTGTCAAATAAAATATATAATACGTTAAACTTTAAAGCAGGTGTATCTGTAAGAACTGGTTAAAGTACGATGGCCCTGGCTAACCTTTACTGCATACGTAATGTAATCCTTTAACTAAAGCCGCGGTCACACTAGGCTGTTTAGCAGCCGCTACTAACCAGCCGCTGGTAAAATCGCCAGCAGGCAGCATAGTCTGACCCAGAACCAGCGGCTGGAAATACTAGCCCCCTGGCATTATCCAGCGGCTAGTTAGTAGCGGCTGCTAAACAGCCTAGTGTGGCAGCGGCTTAAAGCAACTTGTACGCGGTTTTTACTGCAATTATTGAATTAACAGATTGAATACCTCGTGTATACGACATATGAAGACAATCTCAATTCTTATTTCGCAGCTTACAGTGGTGTTATTTTTTTTCCGCTTACACACAACCTCAGCAAGGGATATTTAATTAAATTAAAAGTGAAAAAACATGGACCAAGACCGAGAGTTGAACCCGGGACCTTCAGGTTTCCGTCCTGATAATCTACCATCTAAGCTACCCTGATATCTACCGATCTTGGTCGATGTTATCTCACTTGTATGGTTTTTACTGCTATTATTGAATTAAGAGTCGGCTCTAGTAAAACAGAAAGCAACCTGTGACTCCAGCGTAGCGGCGGTAGGTTACGCGGACATTGCTCATCCTAAATCCATTTAA
>JAGFPH010000713.1:111292-130170 GCA_018207615.1 Philaenus spumarius
GACCAAGACCGGGAGTTGAACCCGGGACCTTCAGGTTTCCGTCCTGATGCTCTACCATCTGAGCTACCCTGATATCTACCGATATTGGTCGATGTTATCTCACTTGTACGATTTTTACTGCAATTAGTGAATTAACAGATTGAATACCTCGTGTATACGACATTGAAGACAATCTCAATTCTTATTTCGCAGCTTACAGTGGTGTTATTTTTTTTTCCGCTTACACACTTCCTCAGCAAGGGATATTTAATTAAATTACAAGAGAAAAAACATAGACCAAGACCGAGAGTTGAACCCGGGACCTTCAGGTTTCCGTCCTGATAATTTACCATCTGAGCTACCCTGATATCTACCGATATTGGTCGATGTTATCTCACTTGTACTGTTTTTACTGCAATTATTGAATACCTCGTGTATACGACATTGAAGACAATCTCAATTCTTATTTCGCAGCTTACAGTGATGTTATTTTTTTTTCCGCTAACACACTTCCTCAGCAAGGGATGTTTAACCGGGAGTTGAACCCGGAACCTTCAGGTTTCCGTCCTGATGCTCTACCATCTGAGCTACCCTGATATCTACAGATATTGGTCGATGTTATCTCACTTGTACGGTTTACTTATCCCTTGCTGAGGAAGTGTGTAAACGGAAAAAAAAAATAATAATAACACCACTGTAAGCTGCGAAATAAGAATTGAGATTTGTCTTCAATGTCGTATACACGAGGTATTCAATCTGTTAATTCAATAATTGCAGTAAAAACCGCACAAGTGAGATAACATCGACCAATATCGGTAGATATCAGGGTAGCTCAGATGGTAGAGCATCAGGCCGGAAACCTGAAGGTCCCGGGTTCAACTCCCCGGTCTTGGTCTATGTTTTTTCACTTGTAATTTAATTAAATATCCCTTGCTGAGGAAGTGTGTAAAGGAAAAAAAAAAAAAATTAAATTATTGATTTTCAAACCCCCTAGAAAAGCTAGATATCTTGATCGAGATCTCTTTCGATTTGTCCACATTGCTAAAGTCTTGATGAAGATGAAATTAAACGAGGTTTGCTAAAATCTATTTATAGTCTCGGTAATTTCCATCCGAACTGCAAGTTTCTTAAATATTACTCAGAAGATTAAGCTCAAATCGACAAACAATAGACAACAGACAATCTATGAGGATAACAAAAAAATGTTTTAGCTACTGTAACCTGTGAAACTTTCGCAGTACAAGTCAGCTGTTTCTGTAATTGTTTCGTAATTGTTATTATGATTATTTACTATTTTCTAGTTATTACTTAGTTACTTGAATACGTTTGCAGAAAAGTAAAGGGAGAAAGGAAAAGAAAAACCAGATTTCTATTGTGGTTACATTAACTGTTTTATTTTCTATATTTTTTGGATTTTATATATTTTACAATACTAAATTTTCTATAATCTAGAATTTTGTAACAAAAAATAAATATAATAACTTGCTAAAAATCTAAGAAAATTTGTTTACAAAAAAATAGTATTAATGTAAAAATTGCAAATAAAGTCTAAAAAATTTCTAATTGGAAATTTGAGTATTTGTGACAGTTTGCTGTCTTGATGTTTTTATGAACTGAATAAAGTTGTGTTGCCTTACATTGCTGGTGTTGTTATAATTACTATGAAAATTTTGTGTATAGTGACTTTTTTGCAATTTACTTGTAACTACAGTGTTGCTAAGTGTAACAAAGAGAAAACAAGAACATCAATTTGTTAAACTTTGCTGTAGCAGTCTTCAGTTTTAAGTTTCCATTTGCATTTTTCTCTAAACATTAATAAAGTAATATAATATTTGTTAAATTTAAAGAATAGGAAGTATTTTATTTCTTGCTTTAAACAAATTTTGCACGGAGCACTAAAATACATTAGTATTGTGGACTTAATCACCACTTAAAAGGTTTTAATAAAGTTCTGAATAAATAAAAATATATTCCGACACTTTTTTACTACAATTAATACTTTAATATCAAATTGCATTTCAAACATAAACTATTACATTGTAACTCAAACCTAAATTATAAGGATCTTATAATATCTTAGTAATTATTTTTCGGAGAACGTTCAATAAATCCCAAAATGTTTGTATGTGAATGTGCTGTTTTCCATGTGCATTAAATAATTTTTGAAAAAATGACCGTTTACTAGTTAGTAAGCTTTACAAAAAATGTATGACCGCCATTTTTAAACCGTATATAATGTTTGTCTAGCTTCTATCTGAAATATAGATTAGTAAGTCCAACAAACCTTCCAAGTATCAATTTGATATCTCAAATCATAATATAAAGAGCACTTAAAGACATACAAGTACAAAATATATAATTAATCTTGTTTGTTTGACCTATATGTAGAACTAGGGGTTCTGCCCCTGGACGCTTCGCGTGCCAACCCTGCGTCGGCCTTCGGCCTCAGATGGCTGCTTCGCTTCGCTCGCAGTTGGAAAATTTGCTAAAGAATCTCGTAAATCTTTGGCTCGTTTGTACATAGGTGACCGAGCATAAATCAGCTGTTTTATTTGGCAGCTGACTCAAACTCATTAAACATTATCTCCATAAGATTAACGTGGGAAATTTGAATAATTGTGTGCCGGAGCTCCTTCTCGGGTCAATAGCGGCTAAACAGATGATTGGATCTTAAATCTGATGGAAATTGTAAGTTTAAAATTTAATTTTCTACAACTTTTGTATTTAAAATATTTTTTCTACCTCTTACCGCTTTTTTACTAAACGCGATCAAAGTGGAAAAATGCAAAAAATGGAAAAATCTTTTTCGCCCAAAAGCTGCTTCCAAAATTTTAAAATGTTAAATTCTGGCAATTTCCCCAAAGGTTTCTCGTCGAGAGCTTTAATTCAATTATAAGGTTGAAGGGGGTCCGATTACAGGAAGTGCCTCATAATTAATGTCAGTAAATCAGTGAACCCGTCCAGCTTTAAAAACGTTGGGCGGAGGCTCCCTTCTCGGATGAATAGTGGCTAACTGGATGATTGGATCTTGAATCTGACGGAGTATCTCTTGAAACTTAACTTTTGTATTTAAAAATTTTGTCTATCTCTTACCGCTTTTTTACTAAACGCGATCAAAGTGGAAAAGTGGAAAAAATCAAAAAAATCAAAAAATTTCGTCCAGAAGGTGCTTCCAAAATGTAAAAATGTTAAATTCTGGCAATTTTCTCAAAGGTTTCTCGTCGAGAGCTTTAATTCAAGTATAAGGTTGAAGGGGGTCCGATTACGGGAACTGCCTCATAATTAATGTCAGTGAATCAGTGTTACCGTCTAGCTTTATATAAGTAGATAATATATTGTGAAGTTTGGGTCAGTCATTTCTGGACACTCTTTATAGATTATCACAATTACACAATATTCAGATGTAGACTAACTTAGTAGAAAATTGTGTTTTTGTCGATCGATCGGTTCTCTTTTAACCATCCGGAAACTGTTTTAATGCGTCCGGATATATACAGAATAACGTATTAATTATAGGCCTACTCCACGTTTCCGTTTTCAATGTTAACACTTTGTCGGTAATATCATATTTCCTTTGAAACAACACTTAAAATGTTAAAGGATTACCAAATACTTTGAATACATAGGCCTACAACTCAAGTCCGTGGTGTTTAGTCTACTGGTAAGACCATGACTGAAAGAAACATAAAATAATGATTACTAAATGCGCTCACACAACCAGCGCGGCGCCAAGGCGTTTGCTTTGCATAAATCATTTCTCAAACAGTGATTCATTTTCTGTCTCTGTTTACCATATAGACTTTCGCTCGGTTCTTATCGCACCCTCGCACAACCGATATAATACCCAATATATGAGGATATTTGCCAAACGTTTTTACATTTGTCTAAGTAACGTCGGGAGCTTAATGTATCGACATAAGAGCTTTCTACGAATCACTTTATTGGGATTTTGTGGTTAACAAGCCCATAGGTAGAATGAAAGACTGCAAGTAGAATACCGGACATCAAAATCCATCAGGTGAAAGTGCAGTAAGGCTTGTAAAATTTTACCTTTTTTATTGCTTAGAAAAAAAATTGAAATAAATAATAAATAAATAAACTTTGAATAATAAATTATTTAAATGATTTGCATTTGTTTAATGCGCGTCAAAAAACTATAAATTATACACAAACACACGTAATGGGGCATGAATATGCCGATGTAGTTTATTTTAAAATAGCAACTCGCACACGTGCATTCTGGCATGGCCTTATCTCAGTACTGATTTTTTATCTCTGTAGTTTTATTTATTTTGGAGATTGAAGACTAACTTTTGTGTTAATGTTTGTGGAGTGTTTGTGTATAATTTATAGTTTTATGACGCCCATTAAACAAATGCAAATCATTTTTTTAAATTTGTTTATAAACGGTTTGAAAATGCCTATTTAATAGAAAATGTCAATAATATAAATGAATTATATTAGTAAATGATTTTTTATTTATTTTTGAAAACAAGTGCTAGTAAAACCTGCTTGTGTTTTATATAACATAATTCGTAAATTATCAAAATAGCAATGACACAAAATTAAATTTTGTATGTTACTTTATCATAATATAGGCTATTATAGTAATTTGTTTTTTCTAGATAAGTTTTTATTGGAATTTTATTATAAAATGTACATAATACATTAATTTAGATTTATATAAAAATACTAATCATTCAAAAACCAAGATAAAAAGATAAAATGAGGACCAAGCGAAAAATAAAGACAAAGCAAAAAACGAACTGTTAAAAAGTAAGTTCTTTATTTTTAAATTTCTCGCTTTCCTCCTCTACTACGAACCATTATGAAAATATTTCAAAATGTAGCCTACATAATATATTAATTTAGATTTAGGGTCTATATAAAAATACTAATCATTCATAAACCAAGAGAAAAAGATAAAATGAGGACGAAGCGAAAAATGAACTGTAAGACGTAATTTAGTTATTTTAAAATGTATTTTTCACTAATGTGGTGAAATATCTGATATATGATATGAATAGAAGTGATAAAAAATCATTGATTTAAATTAATAACTTACCTTAAATTGTGACAATATTGGCAGAATGGTCGAAAACTTGGCTCAAAAACAGCAGTTTTTGAACGCCTACAACTTTCTTTGTAGTCGATATTCTCCTAGGCCGACCGCACACAGGAAGGAGCAGGCGCATAGGAACGGGAGCAATGAACCATTTTGCTTCTTAGTTTTTGTCGAACTACAACTTTTGTAAGAGATTAAATGGGACTACCCTTTGAATATATACCCTATTATATATTCAATGGACTACCGCACACAGAGGGAGCAAGCGCCTCGCAACACCACGCGGCACTCGGAGCATAAAGTTTGCAAATAAACAACAAACCTACTTTCCTCAACCAGGTTAGATAGTAGGCTAAACTTTGAAGAATCTGCTTTTACTTTCTCACTATACTATAGTCACAGAATTCTATAGTCTGTGCTATAGTATAGAGAAAGTATAGTGATCGCAAAAAAAATCTATGTTGAGAGTTTTGTGGAAATATCCGTTTTGGGACCCCCTGAGTCCAAAAAAGTGGTTTTTACAAAATGTTTGTATGAATGTCTGTCTATATGTCTGTATGTCTGTATGTATACAAAGCTAGAGCGAAAACTATTCTATTGATTTCAAACAAATTTGCACCAGACATGTCAAGTAGGCCTGTATAGATGCACGAAAAACGGTTTTGAAAATTTTTGAAAAACAACCCCGTTTTTGGCCAAAAAAACCCCCAAAACCAGTTATTATTTTTTTAATAAAAAAACGGCTCTAATGATTTTGATAAAATTTGGCTTATTTGTAGCCGTTAATGTGCCCTACCATATGCAAAAAACCGCATCGTTCTCAAAATTCTCGTTTAGCTAGTAATAATAATAATAATAACTTATTTTTGATGGGTTTTTGGCCATAATGGGGGTTGTTTTTCATAATGTATCAAAACTGTTTTTCGTGCATCTATACTGCCCTAATTGACGTGTTTGGTGCAAATTTGTTCGAAATTGATCGAATAGTTTTCTCTCTAGGTAAAATAATAATAATATTTATAAGTTCATCTCCTACTTTAATAAATCACCTCTCCTACCCCACCTACAATTATGAAGTCACAGTGAATCTGTTTAATAATTTAAATATGTTTGTGAGAAAGTATGTTATTAGCTTGGAAACAGTATATTAGATTAATGAGAGCAGTGTACTGTATTACTAAAATCTGTTACATATAACAAGAACCGTAGTTTTTATACCCAAAATTTTGCAATTAATTTTAACATGTTTCCTAACCATCAATATAATAATTATAAAATAATTATAATAGGGTTTTATAAAATAAAATCAATATATATGACCTTCCGTGCGTACCGCTAAAACTCCAAGACCGACCCCACTATATGGTAGCCCTCCATCCTCATCCATGAAGAAGGTTTCGGTTTGGAACAGCAGAGGTTTGGTTCGGTGATACGAGTGTTAAAAAGAGCACTCGCACCAATGAACTTCTCTTTTTTGGGCGCAGAAGCTGGGAATCTAGTCCCGAAGTGACCGAGACTGATGAGAATGTGTCTGAATGCTCTAGAAGCTTCCAGAATTTTCTAAACTGTTGTAGAATGTTCCAGAATGTTATAGAATCTTCCAGAACGTTCTAAAATGTTGTAGAAACCGGAAACGGGCTATAAAGCGAGAGACCTAAAATTTGGAACATATTACATTTAAGTTTTGTGTAGGAAAGAAACATATGCATTTCGATTATTTGCATATAAGTTGTAAAATATTCGTAGAAAATATTTCAGGTAAAATATACTTATAGCCGTGAACACCTCAAACAATCTGGTTGAAAATGTTTTTGCGCTTACTGTCGCATAGTTCAACATGTATGTAAGCCTAAATGGGAAACATAGATTGATTTGGTAAAAACTCACTATACGCTTTTTGGCCAGTGAACTGTAAATATTTACACGATATTTCTTCTATTCATTTACTCATATCTGCGTGCGAAGCCACGGGTACCACTGCTATTATAAAATACAACTCGAAAAACGGTTACACACCGTGGTTAACCGGTTGCAATAACGGCTAATTTTAGTTCCATTACAAAGAACCCCTTTTCGTTTCGGTAATTAACAATACATTAAGAAGGAATAAACATAAAAAATATTATCAAGAGAGGATTAAATACGGTCCTTAGAATATAAACTCAGGCAAAAGTGCAATAAGTAATAAAAATATAACTACAAAGCGATTGCGTTGTTTTTGTACTACTGTACTATAGGCTTAGGCCAAAATTTCAATTACTGTATTTATTTTGCCCATCAGTGGTAAGTGCAGCGATGCCTTATTGTAAGCCAATTTTGCCGTAACTACGTTACGAGGTGTGGCAATTAAAAGCAACGCGCGTGGACTAAATGTAATATTATTTAATTAGCAGTATTGGATGAATTAAGCTCACTCTAGACACGTTGCCAGTAAATCACGTAGCCAATAGGTAATCAGATCTTGGACGGACGTGACTCGCATTATCTACGTGCAGTGCACGTGCTATGAATGTATAGTTTACATGTAACGCTGGTACTAACGGTTAACCATCACAGATATGTGTTGTCTGTCGTGGAAAAACGTGTTGATGGTATGTCAACATTGATTGAAGACTGCTCGTTTTGCGCACAGGTAAAGGATCAATCGGAGGACAAAAAATCAAGTAGTAGAGGTGGGCGTTATTTTAAAAGTGATAGTATGAACAATACTATTAATGCGTTATAGACTATTACCGCTGGAATAGGTTCCATAACTTCCTATTATTTTAGTAACGTCAAGCGATAACGCAGTGGAGTAAAGATGGACTGAGAAACGTTCGGGTGTTCCTCCCGACTCTTGCATACGTTGTCCCGTCTCAATACTATCACTATAGCCCATCTTTTATTTATAGATAGATACTAATTATTTTTTTACTATAAAAAACTGAACCAACAACCTTTACAAAATATTGACTTCTTTTAAAGTGTGTTTTAATAAATAATTGAATTTACATTTTATGATGGAGTTAAAAATTGTAAACCGGGTCAATCACTAGAAACTGAGCATCGCAAAATGGGAATGCTGAAAATGTCGAGGGCATGCCAGAGCGTAGAACATTGGCGTCTTAACCTTAATATTTATTTCTTAAATAATGATAAAGACAATTTTAAACTGTTACACTCTTTTAAGACTTGAAAAAGATAAACATGCTATACTAAAGTGCTTGAGAAACAACCGTTGAGTTGCAATGTTTAGTGTGAGGGAGCAGAGTCAACAAGTAACAGACAGCTTCGAGCAATTCGTCATAATGCAAAGGTTCATCTACAAATAAAGTCCTGCTGTAGGTCTACTTCAACATCAAACTTTAACAAAATATTAGTTTTCGCTATTTAACTTGAAAACACATCAGCATTACGCAGCTAATAGAGGTTGGTGTTATTTAACGTAGTAAGATAAATAATACTGTTAACGCGTTGCAAAATATTACTACGTTAATACGTTCCAATGAATATCCTATTATTTTTGTAACTTCATGCTGTAACGCAATGGAGTAAAGATGGACTGTGGAACGTTCCAGTTAAATTTTAATACGGAGTTTTGCATATGTTGTCCCGTAGATTACATAATACTCAACACTATTACTAGCATATTATCTATTATTTTTAAACACATATTAATTTCTAAATTTACTAAACTTAACTGATACTGTATAACTGAAATCTAACAATAGTAAAACGTTGAAGTATAGGCTGTAATGTATTGTCGTTAACTTTAAACACTAGTGCTTTTAGAATTTACACAATTAATTCGATTACGAGGTATATTTATACATTTAATCGAGTTACTTAACTTTCTAAGTTTGTATGTGGTTCTTCATGTTTTGGCATTAATAACTACTCGTGATTTTAACCATTCAATATTTTTATTTGAATACATTTTATATATATGCATATTATTTCTTGGAATAGTCAACAAAGCACTGTAGAGGATTTTATTTTAGCATCAAGTAATCACAACTGCGACGTTACATTACAAAATAATACTAAACGGTCATCTAGTAACTTTCCCGCACACCACAATAGATTACCATGTGAATAGTTCAAGTAATTTTGTCTACAACATTACATCAAATAACCTTAACGAGATGGTTACCCTCCTGCTACTTAATAATACGTTATAAATTTAATAGGTTGCTGTAACCTATTACCAAATTGTCCAGGAATGTTACCACAGTGTTACAATTCCCATCTCTATCAAGTCGCAAGACTCTTGCTCCTCGACTAAACTCTGGTCCTCGGAAAAACAAGAAAGATACAAGGCTGATGCCTTCAGATTAAACGGATAAATAAATGATAATACTATACCTTATTATAAGTACTACCGAGAAGATAAACCATCTCTGGCATCGCACATCCAGACTAATAACAACCTGTCTAATAATAAAGCCTCAATATCTTACGTCAAATTTCATCACACATAAAATACTTTGCTGCTATTCGAGTATAAATATGATTATGGTAAAAGTAACACCTCAACTAAATTTTTAATAATCATCTAAATTAGCAAAAGATCAACGTTAAATTATCAAAATAAGTAAAGAGATTTTGAACCGATGTTTTCTGTTTTACTCTAAAACTCACAAATTATTAGCCTTAGATGAAATATTTTTTCAGTTTAGTTTTTTCGCTTATAATTCAATTATTCTTTAATCTACTGAATGTAAACACAATTTTCTTTACCATTAAATAGACAATTTTTTGCATAAAAAATGTGAAGTTGATGTTTTTTTAAATATTGTACTTAACATCCAAACTAAAACTATGCAATTTTCTGCTTCAAATTATAATTATCAAACATGTAAAACTTAAAATATTGCAAAATCCCATACATTTTTAAGCGTTCTGTTGGATAAGAGAGAAAGTGGAAAGTACATTCAGATTTTATTCAACCGAAATTAAAATCATTTTGCATTATCTCATATATGAGTATTATTTGTATTCCGAGCATTTTCTCTCGCGATTGAGGCGAAAATTTAAACGGTTGCCCTTCTCCGAATCCAACCGATAGTTGAGAAGAAAGAGAGGGAGAATCATTTCTACTCTCTCCGTCGCATACGACAGACAGTCTACGCACATAAACCGAGTGTACTGTTTTAGTACGTAACATAGGGAACCAGTAGACATTTGCTTATTTTACTGTATGTTAGATGAACACGGTTAAATATTTATTCAGGATATTTTCAGTCTAAATTGTTTGTATCATACTTCAAAAACCAATAATTTCTTTTATTAGATAATGAATTATTAGAAATTGATTAATAAAAGAAATATTGCATTTAATTAAGAGAGATTTTCTTGAATTAAATTCCACATAATATTACCTAATCCTGAAATAATAAAATCGTCGACAAACACAAAGAAAGCAATGCATAAAATCAAATGTTTCTAGAACCTAAGAAGTTTCACTTCGAACGCGCGATTCTCACGCACTTCAATTTAAAATTCAAAAATTCAAATTGGTTGTTTAAAAATTGTTAATATGTATTTTGTTTTAATTATATTAGTATTTGACAGAACACCGTCCTGATTAATGTGTCTTTAGAATATTTTGCGCTAATAAAGTATGTCTAAGTCATCAAACGGTTTACGCAATTTGTTGGTCAATTTTATATCAACCCATTTTTTGATAAAAAATACAAGTGAAACCCCCAAATGACTATGAAAAACTAATGACTTTTGGACATTATTATAATGATATTGTTTTTGGTCCAGAAGCAATACTAAAAATTATTGGTAGAGAGTTCCGAAACAACCAGAATATGTTTGCTGGAGTATTTAAATCAGTTGTACCGTGGAGGTTGCGTGTGCTGGTTGTATATTTGCATTAGTTAAAGTCAAAATATAAATTCATGCGATGGTTTGTCGAGTACTAGGAAGAGGGGAAGTGATGCAGACTAAGTACCATTCTCAAATTTCCAACCCCCTCGCAATAAAGCCCACACAATCCATGCATGCATATTCAAACAGACACTCTTGCACACATGCCTACCTATTCTCTGGAGGTACAAGTGTATCAAACGTCAAATTAATACACCCGTGTTAATTTAATCCCTTTCTTTCAAACAGCTGATGTGACAGCCAGCTGGCACCTGTTTATTCCCTTGGGTTAAAAGTATTGCTAACGTTAGTGTAATTTGGTAAATATAATGAAGAATGACGTTCTTGCTTTTACCGTCTCTGGCAGTGTTTAAGTGTTCATATTTTGGGTTTATTTCACAACAGCTGTTTTTTTATACAATTTGTTAAAAAAATATTACATTTCGTACTTCTTCTTCTTCTTCTTAACGTCTTTACTACTTTATTCTAGTTGGGCTAATAATGACGGAGGAGCAGGGTATAGCGTAGGTGAATCGATAAACAGAAACTGGATTCAGATCTACACAACTTGTACTTTAGGTTCCAACTGGAGAAGACTAAACTAGCGCCTTTACCATCACAACCACACTGCTATTCTCATTCCCATTTTAAAATGGAGTATTTCATTAGGTGCAGTTCCATGACTAATCTATATGGTTGCAATTTTAATTTCGTTGGATCGAAACTTGTGCAGAACCGTACGTTTAATTTAAATTGGAAAGCTTATATAGGCCTAATGTTTGGTCCCTCCAACAAGTCAACTTCCCCCAGATCGGGTAGATGTATCGGATTTAAATTTCACATGGCTGTACAGGGCTCATACGAGGTCAATGATAAGGGCAAGGGGAGGTCAATGATACGAAAAATAGTCAGGAAAAGTCAGGGAATATTGTTTGATATAATTTCAATCAAACTTTGAAAACTAAAGAGTTATTTCTTTGCTCCATCTTGCCGTAATACAAGCTGTTGAAGCAGTTTTTTTCATGATAACATCTCCAGTAGTATGTTAAAAATCTAAAAAAGTTTAATATTTTTGAGTTATTAAATAGGGTGATTTAAATTGTTATTAAAAATCAAAATAATTCGACCACGCAGCTGAACCGCTGTCGTGAGTGGAGCAAATTTCCAAAATTAAGTTTATAGGCCTATGTTTTAGGATTTCAACCAACAATTTTGGAAATAGGACTACTCACGACGGTGCTGAATAACTGCAAGATGCTTCGCACGCCATTCCGCATATTGGGAGTATTTTCAATACACAGTGCACTGAGAGCTTCGCACGCAACCCCCGTATTGGGAGTACCTTCAATACAAAATGCATTGCAAGCTTCGCACGCCAACCCCACGGTAAAATCCTCCGAATGGCTTTGAACCGGGTACTTTTATGGTATTTTACGTTTTGATCGATTTTGGGGGAACCAAGCGAGCTATAAGGTCGCGTAAAAAACAAACTGTGCAGAATAACATCCTACATTTATTTTTGTAGAAAAAACTCTAAAACACATTTATTCTCATAGGAAAAAATTCAAAAAATAGTTACTTCCTGTCAAAAAACGTGCTTCCGGTTGTTGGATTTTTTTGGCTAACGAACTCGTCCGAGCGACGTAGACAACCAACATGTGTACCAAATTCGAACCAGATCGGACTTAAAATGCTTCCGCTAGAGTGCGCACACATACATACTTAAATATATACATATATATATATATGATTTTTAATGGCACCCCAAAACTTGTTCTGCGGACCATGATCGGTGCTCATTTGCTACTCCCGACCTTGGGTCTTACCATAAGGGCCACTGCAATAGCTCATATTTCCTATGGAAATTCGCTAATAATATGCATTTTATATTTAAGTGAACCTAGTTTTTTCTAATAAAATCTAAAACTTAATTTTAGAATTGAGGGATGCTGCTAATTATAGGAAGTGTGTTGTAAGTTCAGAACTAGACTCAGGGAATCTAAAAACTAAAAGTGTACTGTTTCCTCTCATTGTTTAGCACTATATTCTGAGGACATGTTTCTTGTTATCAACACTAAAAACTGAAAATTCTAAATTAACAAACACCTAGCACTTATCAAACGAAATGTTTATTTTAAATTACATCAATTTGTACTGGGACAACGTATTAAAATACTTTTGCTTTGGATTGTGAGGTAAAGAAAACGGATGTAGAGTAGGAGGATGCTAAAAAGCAGAGAAAATGTTGTCGTAAAATAATTTCAAAATATGAAAAGAGTCGGTCAAGAAAGTTAACGAAAAATCAGGAAAGTCAAGGAAATAAATTACCAAATGTTTTAGGAACATAAAAACAACATAGATGTACAACATACAGAGTGGATAAAAAAAGTCTGGAAACGGCCAGATTTCTCAGATTCTAACAAAGACAGAAAATGTTCGACCCTCATTTTAAAGGATTGCCTATTTTGTATAACTTTAATTTTAAAATTATGATAACATCACAAATTATCTCCAATATGAAGGGCAGCTGTCAAAACAAATGTGAATAGGATTCCATTCTGTATATTTTTTTCATAAACCCAACTTATTTCGTGTCAATTTGTTTTTTTTTTTTAAATGCTCTACTACCTTCTTGGTGATAGAAGATCAAACAACAATTCCCATTTTTAAAATGCTTTAAATGGCACATTGTATGAAGTCGTACCAAGAAACGTACAAAATTTATAAAAATTACTGGTGTCAGATTAGCGGGGAAAAAATATTATTTCGTATACAAATTTTAAAAATATTGACAACGCTCCTGAACGCGTAAGCAAGACCAGTTTTCACGACGGATTCTTTATGAGCGGAAATAGTGTTCCACAGTAGAAAATATTCCCTGATGTTGATATTATTTTAACCCGTAAACAAACAATACTGTTACTATGACAAAAACAGCCAAAGTGATCAGCTGTCATATACACATGTCATATGATCGTAAGTGTCAGTGTCATTGGTTTTAGGCCATGATGTGTGTATTTTTCTCTTTAACCATTATCACTCGGAGAATGATTCGGGATAAATTTTCTAGCGGTTTTTGTTACAATTAGAATGTGTTTATGTAATTTAAATTATGTTAAATTCAGCATAAATATTCAACAGTGAAAGTCTCCTTCCTTATCTTCAAGAAGATTCGCACATGATATGATGACCGTGAAGATTGTAAATCCAAGTTTATCTCAGAGAGTTAGACAATTCGATTTACTTGTAAATAAGTAATGGCCCACCAAACGCTCCTCTGCGACTTTCCATAAAGCAATTTGTCTTCTCTTATCGTCCGGCGATAAGTCGAAACCTTTGACCTTTGTTGGGTATTCGTGTTTTATTTTTATAAATGTGTTACAAGCTGTTCGTCCATGTTTAAAAAGACGATACAAAAGTAAAGGCTCTTTGCCCAGTCAGCCCTATTTAATAGAACCCGTGGGAAAATGCATACTATTGGATAAACATACTAATCTTGATAAAAGAATAAAACTTGAATATAGAACCTCACGACTAATACGTTTATTAACTCAAACGCGTTTCAACCACAAAGTCGCCATCTTCAGTGATGCACGAGCTACAAAATAATCAAACTATAACTGGTGCATCACTGAAGATGGCGACTTTATCGTTGAAAAGCGTTTAATTTAATAAACGTATAAGTTGTGAGATTCTGTTTTGAGATTTTACTCTATCAAGTTTATCTTCACACAAGTCAAGCTCAATATTTGTTCATACTAACTCTTAGTGACAATAACAGAGACAGTATGACGATCCCTTGCGTTTTCTTGGCGCTATGGGACTAATTATGAATCATTATACAAAGTGCAATAGAAAGCTAGTGAGCAAACGAAACAGTTTAGACACTTAGTTTTAACTGAAGTCCCACTATTTAGCACTTAAAATAATCTAAGCAAAATTTCATTTAATTTTATCTGAGAGATATTTAGATGCACAGCTACGTTAACATTAACAGCACACACACCCTCGCACACATTCCCTCACAGAACAATTTTTACAGAGATAAAAAATTATAATTTTTAAAGGAGGGAACAAGTAAAACATTTTTTTTTTAAATTAAAAATTATATTATATTAAATTATTGATAAAAACATGATAATAATAATTTAAATAGAATAATTGTGAAAATACTGTAACATATAACAATAATTTAATAATAGGTGAGCTAAAAAAATTTAATTTTGAATTATTTAAAAGCATATAACAATTAATTTTAAAATGCATTAAATAAAGAAATGGATTATCATCAAAATCGGAGGTCTCATCCATTATGAAGAACGACTATAGTATACCAAAATTCTCCACAAAGTAAACTATCTAGACATTAGTAGCACTTTAAGGCAGGTTATTTAAATTCTTTAAGAGCTTATTAATTTGTCTATCACCAGTTTGGGAAGGAAGTATGCTGTATAACTTTAGCGTGTGTTGTCTATGACGATAATTACAAGCTCGTCAGGTACTACAACTGTGTATATCTTTATTTCGGATATGATCACATTTGAATTTGAAGTAGAGTATCACCTCAAGTATAACTCGGAAGTGCAAAAACTCCAATATCTTTAAACGTAACCCTAAAAAAGTCAGTTTTTTTTTAGACTTGATATAAGCCTTACAGATTTTTTTACACGACAAAAATCCTTTGCATATTCCGAACTGACGAATCTTCCCAAAGGATGCCACAGTTCAGATATGGATATACAAGACTATAGTAAGCTGTTATATTTTATATACACAAATAAATAAATATAAGAATTTTTAACGAATTCCCGTTTCAAATTGCATATTTTGGGGGCCAGTTTCGTTTAAAAAAAATTCAATGACACATAGGCTACATCGAAATTTACATTTTGGGAAAGAAATTTGACTCAATTGATCCCATTTCACAATGGCGACCATAAATTTATAAAATGTTGTTTTTTATGTTTTTTTACTAGAAGGTTTGTTTCTCAGAACTAACAATTTTACCAAACATTGCTAATGATATCTTATACCCTTTTAAACAATATCCAACTTGTGTACTTTACAAGTTATCCAACATTAAAAAAATACTAATTCGGGGAAATTAAGAAACTATAATTAAATAATTTCAAATTATAAACATATTATTGGATTTTTTCAAACTAGGTCATTACATTGCTGTATAAAATGCAAAAATTCAACTCAACCTGTTAAACCATTCGGAGAAATAAAATTTAAATATTTGTTTTAAAAAACAAAATGGCCGATAGCTGGTAAAGGAAGCGTTTCCAGAAGTATGTTTGTATCAACTTTTTTGTTAGTTTCATCACCGGAACAAGCCCTGAAAGTTCTTCGTTTCTTTGGCGGTGACCTTGTTTCAAACTTGAGAGGTGAGGTTTTTTGGTTTATAGTCTCCAGTGACTTTTGTTTAGAAATCACAAAATATTTTGTTTAATGTATTTTTATTACTTACTCTTGTATATAAATAAATTTAACCATGTATATAAGGTAGTATACATTTCGATTGAATAACTAAATAAATATTTCAGTGTAAGTATAAGTTGTTGTTATCTTATATTGAAAAACGGGGGTGGGATTAATTTAGTAATTCGTTAATTCTTGAATATATAGGTAATGGTTTTCTCTGGGTCAAATTTTGATTTTCTTTAGGGCATGTAAATTTTTTAAAGGCACATAATCTTGTTTAAATAAATAAAATAATGTTACAAAATTCGCAAGTCTTTTCTTTTCATTTCAAATTGTTTTCTTATAAACTGTTAAAAAAAATAATTTAGGTTCTACATACCTGTACTCGTCAGCCTAGGTAATAACTTGCCTTTATAAATTGATATGTAGGCCTACTCTTCAATTTTACATAAAGGTTAGTATTGGGATCAGTAACTATTTTCCTAATTATTATCGGTGTGAAGTACCACAATATGCCATACTCCGGTTTCTGTTATTGTTACATTAAATGATATGAGGTTGCATCTTTATCAGATCATATTCTGTTTACTTATTTTCGAACTACAAGTATTACAAAATGATCACACATATTTCTGTTCAGTAACACGCCTAACCATGCTAACTTTATTAAATATTTAAACTTTTTGGTTTGACAGTCCTTAATTGTTGTTTACGACACAGCTTATGCGACATAGAATTTTCCCAAACCAAGTTTTTATCCTGCACCGAGTATCATTGCAATTAACGTGTCTGCATTGTACGTGAAATTAAATTGTCAACTGACACTCCTGGGACAAGGCAGAAGAATGTCTATGGTTACGCCGCCCTGGCATACTCTTCGAGCTGTTTGGCATCACATAAAGTGGGGCCTAACCAGATTCTTGACAAGACTTTTGTATAGGTAAAGCGTTTTTAAATCAAATTAAATAGTTGCACCAACATTTTAGAGTATTTTATTATGGAGTTAACAACAAAAGACGTATTTCATTGTGAACGCTGAAAATGTCGAGGTCATGCCAGAGCGTACAACATTGGTTTCTTAATCTGTATAACTCTCTTAGCGTTGTTGAAGATCTCAAACACGATGGTGAAAAAGGTTGCATGCTTTTACGTGTCTAATCATTTCTTCATGAAGCTTTGCAATGTCAGGCGTGATTCTTCTCGGAAGATTCTTTCCTTCGTCGTTCGCCACATTTAAGCGTCAGGGTGATGAAAGGTCGGAAGAGTAGGATGGTTATGGAACGATTTTTCCTAGGGAAATCAGGCGGTTGCTAAACTTTATTTGAAGTAAAAAATAATTCGACCATGCAGCTGAATCGCTTACGTGAGTTGAGCAAATTTCCTATTGTTTCAACCAACAATTTGGCAAATAGGTCTAATTTCACAGCTGCTTTCATTTCAGTACTGTTTATTTTGGCCCTTAGTGTACGAGTATAGCATAAGCTTATATTTATTTAAATTGTAAACTGTCTTTACAAACAAAACGATCTCCAAAAATTATTGACCAATAAAGGTAAATTACAACGCCATGAAACAATGTCAAACCCCTACTTTTTGTAAATATTTGAAAATTTTTTTCTCCGATTTATTTGACAAACGTTTTACTATAATACACGTAAAACTTAATGGTTAATATTAAATAAGACCATCTGTTTTAAACGCAAAATTTGCATTGGAAAGAAACGGCAGAGCTACTAGTGGACGAAAATACAACTTTTTGAAACGATGAAAATACTTATAAATCATGGCAAAATCAACTGACAAAACAAGACTGTAACACACGGATGGACTGACGAAACAATAAGGTTTCCAGGGCAAAACATACGAGAAAATAAACAGAAATGATTCTTGAGGAGACTTCATGCAATACACGTTTATATTTATACCCATTCTGCAGTTTCCACACATGAAACAGTTTCAAAATCGTTCATAAAAATTTACGTAACACGATAAATTTGCCCTACACTGATGTTAAAAAATACTAGACGTGTTATGGTATTGTTTAGACGTTACTCTAAACAGTAAATAAACCTTGTCGACAATTCCAACCATCGTCTATCATCCGTCTTCGCTTTGCTCATGATATCAAAGGCTGTGGGTGTCAACACAAACACTACTTCTTCTTCACTTCCACAGCCTGTTATTATCAAACAGAGATGACACATTTGCTCCGGGTATTGTAAATTTCGCATTCATCTTGTTTAAGTTCTCTTGGCATGACAAATAATGCCTAAAATAACACACGTACATGACAGAGTTATTTGCCAATAAAATTGTTGTAATGTATTTGTTTTTCAATCGATATAACTTTCAATTAGTTTCTTTTTTATTCTTGTCTAAAATTGTCTTTCCTCAAATATCCTATTATCCTAACCAGAACTAAGCAGACTGTTTCTTGTTCCCAAAAATTAAATAAAGCTTAAGGCTACTTCATGCAGAAAGTATTAATATTCCACCGACGTATCTCACAATGATATCAAATGTGGCAGTTTAGACAGAGTATTAATACTCC
>JAGFPH010000713.1:147643-174084 GCA_018207615.1 Philaenus spumarius
AATCCGTTCGGTAGTTTTGAAGAAATCGTGATTTAACAACTTTGATCCCCCCAAACCTTTATCTTATATTATAAGTATTATAAAACTGTAGGCCTATTTGTTAAAATTTTGTATTATATACCGTTATTATATATTTAAAGAAAGATACAAATATTATCTTTTAATCTATTTTTATTTAATATTAATAGAGCAAATGATTTAGAAGTTATATTATAGTGAAGAAATTAATAATCGAATATGTTTATATGTTATACGAAGATGTACGAATGTTTCCTAAGTTAAACGAATAGGTATCTCGTCTTTAAAATTGTATATACAAATATATTGATAATAAAAGGTTGTATTTATAAACACTTTCTAACCTTAAAGCAAATCTTATAACGTATTATAACATATATTAGTTCTATAACTCATATTTAAAACATCAAGTTCACAAGAAATTATAATGATTGATGTTGTAAATAATATAACCCTGAAAGTTGGAATGGAGCATTTTTTCGATTCATTGACGATAGCTTGACGACCCGTGTGCGGACATAGAACGAGGGAAACGACAATCGTTATTTTCCAACAGTCAAACGCCTCTCTCACGCGTAGTATAGGCCCCCCCGTGTGCGGACTGCCTAAAAGTGAACCTGCACTGTTTCCTCGCATTGTTTAACTATGCACAGGGTGGCTATAAAATAGCTTGCACCGCATTTATCTTGGTTATTTGTTAAGACAGCTAAATGCGATTTGCGGCAATATTCGTTGCAGTGAGAGGCTGCTTAAGAAACGTAATATTGTTCAATTTTGGTCGAAGAGGTTTGGTGGGGGTAACTCAAAATGTTCAAATGGTACCAATAGTAATGTGATACATCACTGTAAAGGTCCTGTTGAGACAAGATTGTTGGCATAAGACAATTTTTAAACCCCCCCCCCCCCCCCCAACCATCCAATACTGCAAAACCATTATTTGATACATTATTTCAAAAAATTTATGTTAGTAATTAAGTTCAATTAAATAACAATAATTTATCATAAAATTTCTGCGGTATTGGTTATGGGGTGTTAACAATTTGTATTTACATCACAATTTGGTTTGGGGGAAGGGGGGATTTAAAAATTGTCTTATTTCAAAAATCTTGTCTCAACAGGACCTTTACAGTGATGTATCACATGACTATTGGTCCTATTTGAAAATTTATAGTTACCAACCAACCACCAACACCTTTCGGCCAAAATTGAAAAATGAAAGCACAACTATGGAGGTTATTCAAACCTGAGAAAATTCCTGTAAACGGAATTCAAATTTTATCAAATAATGTTAAATTGTGAGGGAGTGAAAATTGCTTTTCACTATTTTAATAGTATCACATAAATGGTCACTATTTTGGTTAGTAGTGTCCTAAAAAAAATTCTTTATGTCAAAATTCTTGTCTCAACAGGACCTTTACAGTGATGTATCACCTGACTATTGGTCCCATTTGAACATTTTGAGTTACCCCCCCTCCCCCAACTCCTTTCTACCAAAATTGAACAATATTGCGTTTCTTAAGCAGCCTCTCAGTGCAACGAATATTGCCGCATATCGCATTTAGCTATCTTAACAAACAACCAATATAAAGGGAGGTGCAAGTTATTTTACAGCCACCCTGTGTAGGCCTACTGAGGAAATGTCTCATATCAACACTAAAAACTGAAGATAAAAAATGTCTTACCTATACTTAGCAAACAAAATACGTATTTTAAATTGAATATTTGTGTACTGGGCAGTATACTAAACTACTCGCGCTTTCTTTGTCGTCCGTAGATGGCGCGGCAGAGACAAAGAATGTATGGCAGGAGGAGACTAAAATGGATGCAATACAATTTCTTTTACAAAAATGTAAAAAGTTTTTGTAAAATATTTTCTAAATGAGCCTCGGTCAGGGAAGTCAAGAAATAGTCAGGAAAATGAATTATCAAAACTTTGTAGGAACCCTGACATAAATTAATTATATTGTTCAAAATAAATCTACAAATAAGAAAAAATGTAATAATAAGAAAAATTTATTTAATTTAGTAGGTCTGTAATATTTATTCACAAAAAATCGATCAATTATTATCTTTTTTAATGAGTTTAAAAATAACATAAAAAGGAAAACTAAATTAGAAAAAGTGTTTTTTCCGCTAAGTATGCATCAAATTACTCCCCCACCTATTCTACGACTTACAACTTTCACTCTCCTTCATACAAAGACATAACTACAACTTCTGTTATTTCGTCTCAATGTATTGATAAAGTTTGGCCGACTCTATTGTGTACAATACTGACTTGGCAAGGATTGGCCATGAGTGTTAATGGTACGGAAAATGGAATCACGACTCTCTGCGAACATCGCTTTGTTAGAATTGCTTTTATTCTGTAACTTGCTCCTTTTCTGTCTGTCCTTTTCAATGTCGTATGTTTGTGAACAAAATCTATACCTATGAATTTTATGGGAAAGATATTTCTTAAATTTTTGCTTATTACATTGTTTTTTAGTTAACACCTATGGTTGTTGCGAGCAATTCTCTAAATATCTAGCAAAAATTAAAAAAATATATTTTTCTTGGACCTAAACATACACTTAAATACATTATAATACTAGAGGCTGGATGCGTGTTTTGCACGCCAAGCCCCATATTACCTAAAAACATATATTTTAAAATGCATTTTTAATAAAGGTGTAAGATTAGTCGCAGGGGCGGCTCCAGGGGGGGGGCCATGGGGGCCATGGCCCCCCCCGAGAGCTCATAATTTTTTTTTTCGTATTTCAAATGCATCCATGTGTATATAATATTAATTATGAACCAATATCGGAAAAGCCATTTAGAAACAAGATTAGCAAAGACGTAACTTAATTATTTATTTCTATATCATATTCACTTATACACAGGCAGTCCTCGTTATACGCGGTCCCGCTTTACGCGATCTCGCTTTTACGCGGTAGAAAAAGTCCTTAACATAGTGGTTACCCTTATGCTCTAGATGTGCAATAAGACGGGATTTTAAAATATTTTGCGTTTAAGGTTATTAAAACGTAAAAAGCGTTAGTAATATAGATAAATGCCAAATGCCACTCTGCCACTGACTCACTATTCATCACTATTTCTCAAAAACGACAAAACATATTAACTTGAGTTACTTGAGACAAAGGTTTTGTATTTGAGCTGAGTTGTTTGAAGGGTAGGCTACAGTTGATAATTTTATGTTATTGGTGCGCTGTCTTCCGTCAAGGTCAGTGCTCTCATAACGGTACCCACCCCACCCCCTACTAACTCTTAATTCTCCATTATCAATACATATCATTATTCATTTTCATATTTAATTTTCAATTCAAACAAATCAATAATTTTATTTATAAGCTTGTATATATAACTGAATCTTAGTTTTTTAAGGTTAGTTTTTATGTTTATTGATATAATTTTATTTTGTATGTTTATGAATCTAATTTTTTTATGCCTATGGATGTATTTTTTATGTTATTTTTTAGGCTTACACAGTTACTTAAATTGCTTTAGTTTATTAATAACATGTTGAAACTTTCGTTACTAGCTGACCCGGCAAACGTTGTTTTGCCATATAAATAATTTTCAAGTAATTTCTAGTGTAGACAAAAAATAGCTTAATTATTGTAAGTGTTTAAGAATGTGGTATATGCGTGAAATAGGCATGGAGCACTGTGAACGATGAGGGAATATATAAATAAAAAAGGCAAACATTATTTTAAGTTATTATAATTTATTCTCCCCCCCCCCTTAGGAGTTGGTGATATTGTAAGAAATGAATGTAGCCTACCACTTCTGGCCCGACCCGGCTTTGCACGGATAGACAAATCAACCTGATACTAATAATTAGCCCAAGTGTTTTAGTTTATTGTAAAAAAAAAAAATGTCCATTGTAGGCCTAACCTAAAATTATATTAAGTTTTTGATCCAAATCAGTTGTTGATCAAAATCAGCTGTTTTAAGCTTTTCATACGAACAGCTGTTTTTTTGTGCCCATGATAAAATCAAAAGAAATCTTTCTTCTTCTTCCTTAAGATTGAACTTCCATAAGATTAACATTGAAACTTTGAGGACCACTTATGTGGTAGGCCCTTATCACTAAGGGGTATGAAAAATAGATGTTAGCCGATTCTCAGACCTACTCAATATACTCACAAAATTTCATGAGAATCGGTCAAGCCGTTTCGGAGGAGTACGGGAACGAACATTGTGACATTTGACACGAGAATTTTATATATAAGATTAAGATGAAAACATTATTTGTGGCACAAATAAAACATTGAACGTTTATTCTGAAAGTGATACTTATTTCCTGTTTGTGTGGATTGAAATAGTTTCATAACTACCCAGACCATAGATCTGTAATTGTTAAAATACCATAGTAATTGATCTGTTAAAATACTTTCTAGCATTCTATATTTCGAACGATAACATATTAGGCTGAACTAAACGTACAATCATAACAAAGTTGAAGTACATTTATGTTACAGTAATATATAAAACAAAATTCTTTAATCATGAAATTATTAAAATCTATAACAAAGTGTTAATAAAATCGTTTTTTTTTGGGGGGGTGACTAAAAGTTCCAACCAAACTTTCCCGTACATGGCCCCCTCCGAGAAACTGTCCTGGAGCCGCCCCTGATTAGTCGTATCTAAGTAGAGGTGGTAAATAATTGTAAATGTCTAACCAAAGTTTTTAAATGTATGAACAATAGGAGTTATTGTATAGGTTAAAATAACCAGTATGACTATAGCCTACTAAACACAAACATAACCTAAAAAATAATAAATATAAATACTTAATTGTTTCAAAGTACAATGTCATCGAAATGTCGCTCACATCAAATTAAAAATGCATAGGACTAAGTACAAATGGGGCTTATAACCAATAAATTAAAATAACTTTGTATAGAGTCATGTCGTATACACTAATCACTAAAATTTTACATGTTTTACAACATATTATACTCAAAATGGCTGCCTTATTTAGAAATTCATGCTCGAACTAGTTCTGCCATGTTTGAGGTCGCTCTATGCAGAACGATTACACTGATGTTGTTAATCTCTGTTGTTACGTTCATCCAGTGTGTACGCATATCCGATTTACTAAATGAAATGAGGGGCGCAAAGTTTTAGGAAAATAAATCAGAAAAGGAAATGAAAATTAAGTATGTAAGTACTATACAGCAACGTTTCGGAATCCGATCCCCGTACTCACTAAATTATATATTTAAATTAAAGAAAAAGAGATTTATAAAGGTTTTGCGCGCGTATGTGGCAGAGTAGTGGTAATAGCTGAGGCTACCTGTCTCGGAGCGATGGCTTAGGCCATCGATGTATAAACACACTGGATTGCGCGCTGAGTAGTCGGAAAGGTTCGAGAAACGAGCCGGCCGGCGTGGAGCTTCCCCCTCCACTGGATGGCTAGACAAGCGGTGGGCAGCGTGATAGATGGACAGTGATACACGTTGTTGTTATATACAGTTCAATTCTTTGATTTATCCTCTACACTTTTTTATAATAATATGTCATTTTTGGGCAGAGGAAATAGTATTCCTAAATTACTATTCAAAACAGGCCTAGTTTTGTTAGCAGTCTTGTAGTGGGAACATAAAAACTGGTGTTTTCAAAATAAGAAATTTGAGATTGATCAATACTTTTATACAGTTCTATTTTAGAACTAAATTACGAAACTTTTTTACATTTATGAAAAAAATTACAAAAAATGTTTACTACTTTTTATATAGGCCTAAAGTTGAACTTTTCCTTTCGTTACTAAACACTAGGGGCTCTGCCCCTGGACGCTTCGCTTCGCTCGCAGTTGGAAAATTCGCTAATGAATCTCGTTAATCTTTGGCTCGTTTGTACATTGGTTTGTAAAATTATGAAACCAGGCTTAAATATATTAACGGTAATTACAAGATTAATTATAACCTCAAATACATGCTTTAGAAACATGAGAAACTTTCATTACGATTTTAGTCCTAGTTCTACTATCTTCTGTCAACAAATGTTTTGAAACCAGGACTAAATATACAGTAGTAAACATAACCTCAATACTATGTTTCAGAAATGAGCCAGGCCTATATTACAAAATTGACTATTAGAATTTATCCATTTTTGCCAAGTTTACTTTTTTTATAAAATAAATTGTTAAATCAGAACAATTTATTCTAATTCTAACGTGCTAAAACAGTATAAATTAGATTGTTTTTTAATAGTAATTAAAAACTATCCAATGAACAGCTGATTTAGGATAATACTCAATCTCATGGCTTGTTTATAAACAGCTGTTTTGATTGCTTTATTTACTATTTCGTTGTAATTTTGTAACCAACATGGCACCCATAAGACCCTATGTTAAAATTTTTCAACTTTTAAATTAGATTTTCTAAAAAAATTGCGTTTTTACACGAAATACAACTATATGGGTGTACTTAAAAATCAATACTACACCTAAATACAAAATTTCTTTGAATTCGTTACAGCCGTTTTCGAGATCCACGACAGATACAAACAAAGATAGATACAAGAATTGCTCATTTAAAGTAATAGGATGCTTGTTCCTTGAGCTAATAACTTTGTTAATTTTACTTCAATCATTTTGTTTACTTGCAAAACTGGCATATATGAATTCTTTAAACCTTTATCTACAAAAAAGCTATGGAACACTTTTGAATGAGTTTAGAATAAACGTGTTGACTAAATGGTTGAAATACAAAAACTTGGACGATTTTTTTACAAATTTGAAGTTTACGGTCATTTTGTGAGCTTATGGTTTGAGATACGGAAAAAATCAAGAATACTATTTTGTTGAAAATCTAATTTGCTACCCGCAAAATATTAGTTTTTAAATTCGACTTACAGTTAAGACACAAACTGGCTTTGGAAAAAAGCTTACACTGAGAGCTTACAATTCGATCACTTAAGTCAATGGAATAACTTTACTAACTTTTAAATTAAATCAAGCAATAGCGAAGCATTGCTGGGTCCACTAGTTTATTATAAAAATAAGTGTTACATACTGTATAACAATTAAATATTGTTTAGAAATTAAAATGATTATTTTATAAATAATGTTTGGTGCCGTTGTTGAAGCTGAGCAAAATAAATTAAAACATTTGTGAGCGTTGCATTAACTTTGAATGCTTCACGTGTTGTTGCTGCCCTCCAGTGGTGGGGGAAGCGGCTAGGCCAGCCGGACCGTATTCAATACACGCAGCCAGCGATCCAGTGTGTTTATACATCGATGGGACCACACGGTCCGGTTTCGCGGGATCCCGATAATAGGGATCCCGAAATTCGGGATGAAAATGTTGCGTACACACGGTCCCGGCAAAACGCACTTCCGCTCTTTTTAACACTGCCTATAATATTATTCAGTTCAGGACTTTGCACTTAGTAGGAACATAAAAACTTGTGTTTTCAAAACAAGAATTTGAAAATTATTTATATTTTTATACAGTTCTATATAGAACTAAATTACAAAACTTTTGTACATTTTAAAAAATTACAAAAAATGTTTACTAAATTTTATGTAGGTCTAAAGTTTAACTTTTTTCTTTCGTTACTTGAACAATTTTTGTTTCTTGAGCTAATAACTTTGTAATATAATTAATACATGTTTTACTGGCACATATGAATTCTTTGAACCTTTCTCTACAAAAAAGCTATGGAACACTTTTGGATTGGTTTATAATTACCTACTGAATTTGGTGAATTTTTGAAAATTTACTTGCAACACGCACCAAAATGGCTTGGCATATCAAAAAATTAACATCGACAATTGTAGGGTTAAAAATCTATTTTTCATCTTTAGTTTATATTTTTGAAAATTATTATTAATTGTATGATTCAAAATCATTATGCATTGCAATACTTAACCTAAGCCCTTGTAGACTATGTTCAATCTCGCATTTAGATTTAGGTTGGGTGGAAACTTTGTTGATAGCAGTAGAGTAAAGTTACTGGCCTATTTATTTAAATGTTATAGTAGTGCTATCAATGTTTTATATCGTAATATTATTATTTATACTTGCCTTGGCAATCCTTTTAGAAGTCTTTATATCGTTTACAGCTGTTTCACCTTTTCATTTTCAGGCATTATCAGAACGAATACACAAAAAAACACTTCTCACAATTACACTTATAAACAGCGATTAATTTTTTATTTAACACATAAATAAATAAAAACACAAAACGACACTTGGTAAAATATTTAAAACACTTGTTAAATTTATTTAAGTCTCAGTATGCGACTGTCATCAAGTCTATCATATCACACTTTATGTCTATCTATTTTGTGTCTATATTTATTATTTTTTTATTTATTTTTGTGTTAAATATCATATTAATATCTGTTTATTAGTGTAATTGTGAGATGTGTTTTTTGTGTATTCATTCTGAAAATGCCTGAAAACGATAAGGTGAAACAGCTGTAAACGATATAAAGACTTGTAAAAGGATTGCTAAGGCAAGTATAAATAATAATATTATATATAATAGCAATGGGATATGGCTACAATTACAATTATGAATTTTATATTGTATTTATACATATATTGTTTATACATATATCAAATTTCATCTAAATCGAATATATGTTTTTAGAGAAAATAGATTTTTACTGACGATATGTTCAGTATAATTTTAAATTACCACTATATTTATAATCTGTCAATTTATATTTTTTTAACAATAATTATCACAATCACTGTCACTAGGAATGTCTACAAACATGTACATGCATGTGGGGTGGGTTTCCATGTTCATTTTCTATTAGTTTGTCCATATCAAACATTTTGGTGTTGACAAAACACAACAAGAAACAATGCAATGCATCCCGAATAACCGGATGGTCTGAACGCAAACTAGAAAATGCACGTGTTTTGTGTATCTCCTTCCCGTTTCGCGGGATCCCGCTTCTCGGCAGCACCATCCTTTGTAAATCGGGATGTCCGTTTCCGACGGACTGTTTGAACGCTTCAATTTAAAACCTTGTGCTGTATTCATCACGAATTTCGGGATCCCGCGAAACCGGACCGTGTGGCCGCAGCCTTACAACTCATCAGGAGTGAATGTAGAATGTAGGTTGTGATGTGACGATACATAGGGTAGGAGCGGTGCTTCATGGAGAGCCCAGGGCGCTGCTGACTTCTAAATCGGCTCTGTGTGTGCGGCCTCTTTTTGTAAACTCTTCATTTAAGGTACCCATACAGGAATAAATATGCATACGTCAAATGACATGCTCTCAAAAAAAAAAAAAGTAAAAATGTGTTGTTTTATTAGGTGTGTAACATGTGGCACCGTCCTGCTGAAACTTACAATAACGTTCATAGTTTTTAAGCAACGAAATCAACTGTGTAATGATGTCTTGGAGTACAACAAATTTACTGCAATTTTATAGAAAAAAGGACCCACTATTCTACGGTGTAATACGGCACAACACATTCCAATTTTCTGGCAGTGCTAGGGGTTTTCGTGTAAGATTTTTGGTTGTACAAATTCTTGTGTTTTAACTATTCGCGTAATCACTATGGTGAAACCTCCTCTCATCAGTGAGGAAAATATGGCCTAGCTTTCAATTCCATGGTTTTTCTTTATCCAGCTCTTTTGATTCCTAAACACTACGAACATGAGGCATGCAAGCAATTTTAATTCTTCATTTCTTTCGAGCACTACCGTACGAAAGCTGGTAGTCTCTGCATCACATCTCTAACCTCAACCACTTTAGTGTCAGTGTAAATGGCCGGTCTCTCTTCTTGTCTGCTACTGATCCGCATTTACGGATATGGGCTTTTAATTTCCTTATTGTTGAATTGTTAGATACTGCAGCATCTGGACTTTTATCAAGGAATTCGTCACAATACGTACATATGAACGACTGAAAAAAATACTGTTCAACAACTAAAACTAGTTGCTCTTGGGAAAACAACATTTTTACGAAGCAGTGAACTCCGCAATTCTACAGCCGTCATGTGACCAGTTCCCATTACATTGGCGTCTAGGTTTGTTGTTGGTAATACCTGTGATGTGCTATCTCGTGGCAGAACTAAGTCAATGAAACTACTATTTACAGAAATATTTCTTTTGTTGTGCGTGACTTTTCCATCGCTTTGTTAATATTAGCTGATTATACTAAGAGTAATTTTAGTTAGACAATTGGTATTTTTTACAAAACTAAACATTATTTCAAATTATTTGTAAATTTTCATATTCATTTTGCCACCAACTTAGGTTACCTTTAGATTACCATTTCAAATTATATAAGTGGAATTCTATAAATGATCACTATTAATACTGTGTATAAAGGGTGTTTACAAACTCCCTGGAAAAATGTTGTGTAT
Organism: Philaenus spumarius; assembly: GCA_018207615.1. Taxonomy (NCBI): domain Eukaryota; kingdom Metazoa; phylum Arthropoda; class Insecta; order Hemiptera; family Aphrophoridae; genus Philaenus; species Philaenus spumarius. The sequence continues at coordinate 158,005 of JAGFPH010000713.1, forward strand.
TTCTTCCTTAGGCCAAGACAATCAAAAAACGTCACATAAACATGGGTCTGACATGCCTAGTTTTCTGCCTGTCCGTCTGTTTGTGTTTTTTACAAATTATTTTATAACTTGAGTATTATTTTAGATATAAACTTCAAATTTGGCACGAACTTGTACCTTGGTAAGTCAAACAAGTGTATACAATTTCGTTACGATATCTTAAACTGTTTCAATATGGCGGCCATTTACAATTTTTGATGTTAAATTTCACGAAAACCGTAATTTTTATAAAAAAAAATTTACCAGTAATAAAAATGTAGAATTTTAAGACGAACAAAATCATACTTTATTTGCTACAATCAGATAATAAATAACCGAGTAATGAGACATTTACTGAAATAAATATCGTACAAAATTTGCACTAAACAACAATTTGCCGTGTACAGTTGTTACATAATTAGGTAAATGTCTAATATTGTTTTAAACGTTTCATTTTAGACAGATAAACAAAGTATAAGGAAGCTGAAAACACATACGTTCTACTTTCCCTCCATTAAGTTTTGGGCAACTCCCGTAGCGTTGCTGAAGATCTTCGACATGTTGGTGGAAAGGGGTTGTTGCATTGTTCTAACATATATATTTATTTCTTCACGAAGCTCCGCAACGGTAGTTGGTGGCTAATTTCAGAAGATACTTTCCTTCAGCATTACAAAGGAAAGGTAGGGGTGTTGTGATTGGTATGGAAAGTTTCTACTTCGGAAAACCAGGGAGTTGCAATACTTTCTTCGCAAAAACGTATCACTCAAGTTCATTTTACATGACCAGTGAAGACTTTTCGGAGACTGAATAAGAAGTCTGCAAGGGTTCATTCGTGAACGGCCTACATACCCTTCACATTGAGTCAAAACACTGCCCATACGACGGAACTTTGATCATTAATTATTATTATTATTAATTTATTGATTCTTTCAATAATTTTCCTTACATATACAGGATGACTATTTTATGGCGGCCAATATGGCCAATATTTTATGACCAATATGGCGGCCAATTTTCGAATTTCTTATGGAAACACCATTTTAAATTCAAATCCGTCATAAAAAAATAGGTGTTTCCATAAGAAATTCGAAAATTGGTCGCCATATTGGAAAATGGCGGCATATTTTCGAAATTTCAAATTCATATTTTTAATGGTCACTAAAAAGTAGGTGAAATCCCCCATTTAAAGTTTCCTGTAAATCTTGTCGCTTCTGATATACCAATGGTGGCACACTTAAAATAGTCACCCTGTATACAGGGTGTTACAAAAAGGTTGGGCTGGCTATGGATATTCAGATTCTACATGCAAAAATAAGTCGAAAATGTAGTATAACATTTTTTCGATTTCGGCTTCTCACTGTAACTCTGGAAATAGATAAGATATCGATTTCAAATTTGGAATAAGCATTTTATATGTTACGATTAACAAGTGTACCAAGCACAAAGAATTTATTTTTATAATTTTCAAAATGGCGGCCGTTACAAATTTTAACGTGGAATATCTTGAAAACCGTTAACTTTACAAAAAATGTACAAGAGACAAAATATTTTCCTTTTTTAACGACAGACAAAATGCTTTCATGCAGTTTCCGTAGGTCAAAGTGTAACCGAATTATCGACAAAAAACTAAAAACATAATTTCTTGGTAATTGCCTACAACAACCAACATCAGCCTAAAACCATAATTTTTGTAGTTATTTTTGTAGCCGGCTATGCAGATTCAGATTCTGCAGAGCCGGATACAAAAATAACTAAAAAAAATTTAAAATTTTTTATGGTATATGGTATAAAACCCCATGCAAATTTTCAATTTAGTGCATTAATTATTCGTGAGATAAAATAAAATAGAAACCTCTCTCTAATGTAATTTATGCTTTGTTCATCAAGTATAATAACTAGGCGCATGCTCATCTCTACCTACACTGTTGGTATCAATTTTCTGAAGACTTGTGTCCTCGCATACATGTGAACTTTGATGTCACCCTTTGCGCATCATACAAATTCCCTCTCATTCATTTTTCATAACGCGCCTAGACAAGTATAACTTCAAATATTTACATATGGAAAAACAAAATAATGGCTATGTTAATAGTTACTGACACTTCGGACATGTCAATAATTACTCTGAACATGTGTGTAGAAGGATCTGGCTTAAAGTCGCTCAATATATATTTTTCAAAAACATGTTCCGTCACAATTCTCTCAATTCTAAAGATAATGAAATTGATTTCTTTCGAAGAAGGACATTCTGCACACAAATTTGTTTCATCAAAATTAAATTGCCGCATTCGAGTTTCAAAATAAAACGTGTCAAAATTAACTTTAAAAAAAATGTATTTCGATAAATCTTGATTGAACTTAAAAATTAATTAATAATGTACGTTAAAAAGGACAAAATAACAATTACATTAAAATGACTTACCGACACAATAGGCACTACTTTCTTTCTATCCCACTATGGACGTTTCGGCTATTCAACCATTATCAAGTGCTTGCCATTATCGAGGGGTGTTTTAATTTAATACATTTTAATTTATGACAACAGGTACACCCCAGTGCGATAAAAAGAAAATAGTAACTTTAAATTTGTTTAGTATAATTAATTGTAGGAGCCTATTGCCCTTTGTAAAACTAAATATAATACAAAACACAAAAGAGAACAACTTATTAAATTGACGTTCTACCGGGAAAAGATGACCTCATAAAGCAAATAGGGTCAGTAGAGGGTTACGTTAAAATATTCACATATCTAGTCAACAAAACCATGATACCCCCTCCCACCCACCTATTGTGGTCAGCTATAGGACTGTCATGCATATGTAATGGCCACAAAGGCCGCAGGCTTAGAGGATTGACAACGGGGAATTTCATTTCATATTTGACCGAGTTGAAGGGAAGCCCTGTACAAACACAAAAAGAGAAAACGAAATACTCTCCCTCTGTCAAATCCTGTTCTATAAACCATCCAACAAGTACGTATACAGACTGTCCCAAAAGTCCCGGACCGGTTTAATAACTCCTAAACGAAACTAGCTACAGTAATAATATTTCAGACATGACTCCTGGCTACAAAAAACTATTTTTTGAGTTGTTAGTCACTATTGCCCCTGCCCCCAAAAAACCAAATTTGGGGGGGTTGCCCCAAATTTTTAAATGTTAACCCCTATCAAGTGACCCATCATTTTAAAGGTATCATTGAGTTAATCACAACAGCGCAAACCCGAGGTCGATATCTTGCTCCTGTCCAAAATGGCTGACCTTTTAGTGTTTCTTATGGTCATGTAATTTAAAATTGACCCCCATTGGTTGTATTAAACATTTTTATTATTTTAAAACAAAGTAAACACACGCACAAAAGAGTTTAAAGTATAAAAACAAATTTGTCATACTTGGTAATAATAACAAAATGTTTAACTTTACACTCAAAAACAAAGTTGCTTACCAAAGATGATATCCAGGGTTTAGAGTAAGTACAGTATTCGAACTGCTTTCCTTCCACAGTCACGCAGTGTGCTAGTCTGTAATAGTGATGCTGTACTACATTCTGTATCATTTCCCACGGTATTTGCTGAGCTGCGTGTTTACTTTGTATACGATACAAAATGTTCAATTTTAAATTACATGACCATAAGAAACGCTAAAAGGTCAGCCATTTTGTACAGGAGCAAGATATCGACCTCAGATTTGCGCTGTTGTGTTTAACTCAATGAGACCTTTAAAATGATGGGTCACTCGATAGGGGTTTACATTTAAAAATTTGGGGCAACCCCCCCAAATTTGGTTTTTGGGGGCAGGGGCAATAGTGACTAACAACTCAAAAATAGTTTTTTGTAGCCAGGAGTCATGTCTGAAATATTATTACTGTAGCTAGTTTCGTTTAGGAGTTATTAAACCGGTCCGGGACTTTTGGGACAGTCTGTATAGTAAGCAATAAAGAATGGAAAGACAATTTTTGGGGGAAAGGGTGGTTTTTGAAATTTCAAATGTAAATTCAGGTCGAGTGATACATAGTTTTGAAGTTATTTTGGAAAAAACTTTTGCCTTACCCTAAACGTGAAAAATGTCGTATTTGTATTTACTACGAGCTTATATTATACCAACGCTTTACAACGGTACAATTTTTAGTTTTCCTGCACACAATATTAACTACAATATTTTAGTGGTGTTACTATTCATCCTTATAAATTATTTCTCAAATGTGTTTTTTGTCGGTAATCGATATCAACCCATAATTCTTCATCAAAATTAACTATTCAAACATAATTTTAAATCTTATATTCCCCTCTATTGACAAAAAATAGACAAACAGCTTAAAATCATGTTTTCGTTCAAAAAATTGACCAACAAAACTTTTGTATTATATTTCATATGGTTCCTAAGAAAGGCGCCATCTATGAACAATCTGTTTAACTAACATGGCAGATGTTAGATTGCTTACATTCTTTATGCCAGTGAAATCTATCACACAAATCAATCAAATGAAATCAACATAAATAAATAAACGTAATATACTTAATTAAATCAATGTTTTAAATCAGGTAAGTACTCCTAACTTGCCAAATATTCACACGGGTCAGCCAGTCTCATTGATTTTGAAAACTAAATTTTCGATTTTTACTTTCTCACTATACTATAGTATAGAGAAAGTATAGTGATAGCAAAAAAAAAACGATGTGGAGATTTTTGTGGAAATGTCCGTTTTGGAACCCCCTGAGACCAAACAAAATGTCTGTCTGTATGAATACAAAGCTAGTGAGAAAACTATTCGATCGATTTCGAACAAATTTGCACCGATCATGTCAATTAGGCCTGTATAGATGCACGAAAAAAGGTTTTAAATTTTTTTGAAAACAACCCCTTTTTGGGAAAACCCCCAAAAAGTAAGTTATTATTTTTGTATACAAAAACGACTCTAACGATTTTGATACAAAAAACCGCATCTTTCTAAAAAATTTCGTTTAGCTAATAATAATAACTGATTTTTGTGGGTTTTTTGGCCAAAAAAGGGTTGCTTTTGAAACAATTTCAAAATATTTTTTCGTGCATCTATACAGGCCTAATTAACAGGTTTGGTGCAAATTTGTTCGAAGGCGATCGAATACTTTTCTCTCTAGCTAATAATAATAATATTTATTAGTTACTCTCCTACTTTACTGCAATTATGAAGCCACAGTAAATTTGTTTAACACGTTCACTGCTACGCAAATTTCATATTTCGTATGCTAAGAAATGACTTTTTATTTTTTATATGTATAGCCTAAATGAGTAGAAATTACTTTTTTTTAGTCTTGTACCTTTCTACTAAATAATCACTAATATTTGTGTATTGAAAATACTCCCACGCAATGCACCCTATGTATTGAAAATACTCCCAATACGGTGATTGGCATGCGAAGCACACAATGCACTGTATATTGACTGCCAATACGGGGGTTGGCGTGCGAAGCACGCAATGCACTGTGCGTCGGCTGCTTCTCAAAATGTTCAGTGTCAAGCTCACATGTGCGTCCTTAGCAGTGAACGTGTTTATAATTTAAATATGTTTGTGAGAAAGTATTTGCACATTACTTGAAAGAGTATGTCATCAGCAATGTTTGATACAACTTTGAATTCTTAAAGTAAAACCGATCAGTGGAATTAAATAAAAATAAACAAAAAATGAATGTGTAGGTTCACCTTCTTGTTATCAAAATTGGTGTTATACTTAATGTAATTTAAGGAATTGTTCTTTGGCCACTTTTATAAAAGATTAGAGATATGACGGAAAATTTTTGAAATTTTTATTATTTTTTTACATCTACGAAATTTTAAATTTTTTGATGTTGGCAAACTTGTAGAAAATTGCTTTAGTTGGACACATTTTACCCCAAATTTGAGTTCTGAGAGTAAAAGTGTGCAGGGTTAGTGAATAAAATTACAAAACCAAAAATTGTGCCTGGTTAGGGTCGCCATCTTGAAACGGAATTAAGTAAGTCAGAACGTGTTTATTTTAGGGAATGCCGTTTGACCGTGAAATAGGGGATGAACGATAGAGTTTCACCTTGAAATAGGGGAAGAAAACGCAAAATTTAATTTGGGGTCAATAATAAAAAAAAGTTAAGGTCATAGACCTTAAACCATTTTGGTTATCGCCCAAATGTTTGAAACATGTTTTGATCAACAGGCAACTAGACTAGGAAAAGAGGTAATGAAAACAAAGAGTACAGGACTGTACAGATTGTAAAAAGAAATAACTCTATACCTACGTTTATATTAAAAATGTCTCCAAAAACCACCTACTTCCAAAATATGCCAAAATATTGTTGGGTCACTGGGATTTGAAACAATATTTCTCTTAGCTTCTTCAGACATGAAATAGTGGGGATTCACTTAAAACTTCACTTCAAAGTATAAACTGATTTGTTTGCTCGTTGTAAGTGCTGTACGGTCTGGTACAACACTAGATAAGGTTCCTAAAATAATGTGAGGACTTTTATATTTAGTCTCCCTATTGGTGAAGATACAATGATAATCCTAGCTTACAGCCAATAAAGCAATACATTAATAATCAGTTAAAATCTACTCATAATTATGCTATAGAATCAAACATAACATTCAATGAAGATGCGCCGAGAAAGAAAAGCAAATAAAAACGCCGAACTTTATTTAAAATCTTGCAGTTATTCGACGGAAACCTTTAAAACAAACTTTATTCAAAAGAGGAAAGGACGGCTTGGAAATATTTTCACAGAAAATATCCAGCCTTACATTTTCCATTAGCCCAATTACGAAAGTTGAACGTTTGAACAGTCCCCCATTTCAATTTCCTAAGGCTAACCAATTTCCTAAGTTCTGACGTGTACAAACACAACTCAAAGCTTGCTTCTACGCAATATCGACGTTTATTGTTTTTACAGTTTCACAGGAAATTAAAATATTGCTGCCTCCATTATGATAAGACGTAAAAACAGGTCACTCGACAAAGTAGGATTTGTTAGCTGTTTTAAGATGGGTTCACTCTTAGCTCTAACCTAAGCAATGTCGCCAAGTGTTTCTTTCTATTCTTTTCCGTGCTATTTTTTCATCCCGATCAATCTTGAGTTGTACATGCGTACAAAGCACTTAGTAGAGAACCAATAGTAATTAGGTTTAGGTTTAGTTTGTTTAAAGTTTAATAATTCTGTATATTGTATTTATCGCTTCGTTCACCAACCCCCGCGACAATTAATTGACCCCGTGGCTTATTGACCACTCCCTACCTTAGGTCCCACCGTAAGAGTCACTGCTTACCTGTTCAATGGAAATTCGATAAAAATAATATTATTTGTATTTGTGACTCTTCCTAAAACACACAAATTAAACTCAAACACACACTCAACATTAAACAACAATAAAATATAAAGAAGAAACAATTTAACTTTTAATGTACAATGAAGGCAACGTTGTTTATTCTAAAGCCTATATAGTCCACACCTGCAAACAATGTTTGCCAACAGTTGACAAACTGTTTGTTGTTTCTTGTCTCATGTTTGTCTACAGTTTTCAAATTGTTTCGCAACTGTTCCTAAACAACATAGAAACAAATGTTTGTCATTGTTTTGTGTCCGCACTAACTAGGCAGTGTTTCTCGAGATGTTGACTGAAGAAGACGTTCTTCTAGCTTGAAGTTGCGCGACAGAGACTTAAACATTTTCTCTCGGGGGTTTTTGGAGGCGCTGATTTAATTTCTGACCATACGAAATGCTCCCGGTGCACCGGGGAGGGGGGGCTTTGGGGGGCGATGGGGGGAAAATTGTGAAGTTGTGACAGAGACTTGAAAATTTCCTCTCGGATTTTTTTGGGGAAGAAACGCCCCAGATGCGCTGGGGGCTTAAAGGAGTCGGGTTCGAAGGGAGAAAAAACGTAATGTTTTGAAATATTTTGAGGTGACGACTTAAAGGCATATAGTGAGGATTAGGCCGGTGAGGATTAGACCTATGGCAGCTGTTTCGGCTTGTGCGCAGCTCTGAAGTGTTGGGAGGGGTCACAGGAAAGACGAAGAGAGACAAAGAGAATAAGTGAAAGTATGGAGTAATGCAGAGTTCGAAGAAGAAGAATAAACGCTGTTGCTGGTTTTGAGTTTGATCGTTCGTGTAATTCATTTGAAAAAATCTTGTTCTAGTGAATTACTAGTTGGACATTTGTCACTAGTTGAGAATCAGTTGGTTGCAAAAATTCAGTGATTAAACATTTGAAAATATTGTAAAAAGCATCGTGAACATTCATAAGTGGTGCCTATGTTATAAAGTAACTACTATTACTCTAGTTTATTAAAACTTCAATAAATAACTGATTACTTTTGTTTAACAATGTGGATGTTTATTTAACAATATATCAAAATTATTTCTTTTAAATACAAGTTTCTCCTTTGAGAATTAAAATTCTCCTTTGATAAAATATTATGCACATCGCCCTCCTCCCCCCTCCCCCCCGTGCACCATCAGGCTTTTCGCATGGTCAAAAATTAAATCAGCCAACAAAAACCCCCGAGAGGAAATTTTTAAGTTTCTGTCGCAACTTTAGAAATTTCCCCCCATCGTCCCTCAAACCCCCCCCCCCCCCCGCGCCCCCGGAGCATTTCGTATGGTCAGAAATGAGATCAGCGCCCCCAAAAACCACCGAGTACCGATTTTCACTTCTTTTCATCCATTTTTAGAGGTTTCAAAAAACTATGCACTTTATGCACTCGCGGTGCATTTCCGCTTTCTCCTGAAACTGGTCGTATGTACACTTTTTTCCTGGTATTTTTCTGAACATGATGCAGAAAACTGCATCCAAATCGGAGCTGTAGGCAAACATTTATTTATTTTTAGTACTTTGTCTGGTCTAAATGTTTGCGTGTTTTCCATTTGGTTTGGGAAACAGAAAACATTGTTTTTTGTTTGCTGAAACAAGTTAAATGTTTGTCATTTGTTTGCAAACTGTTTGCGAACTGTTCGGAAAAATTTTGAAAACTTTCGGCAAACATCGGAGAAACAAATGAGGAACACGAAAACAATTGGAAAACAGTTTGCAAACAATGTTTCCGCAAACATGTTTGTAAGTGTGGACTAGGCTTAAGAGTTGTTATTCTACGTTGTCGAGACGGAGCAGCGAACATTTTATATTTCTCTCAAGAACTTTCGGTAAAAATATTAGTTTTTGTGTTAAAAAAGGGACATAATTTACCTACTGTACGTTTTTTATACAGTTATTATTTGCAGAGATGTTCAATACTAAAGATTTGCGTGGGATGAGTCTGCTACAGTAGGTTCGAACCTGGTTACTAGCTATAGATTTTACCTGCGATATACGCTGATCTCTCAGTTTTCATTATCATAACACTATTGAATTGGTATAAAATAAAACCTAAACATTTTAAACTGTCCTCCATTAATTATTTTAGCTTTAATTAATTGTTTATTTTCAATTTAAAGTATCGCAGCTGATAGCTGTGAATCCCTTGTATTGATGCCTTTCCCACCGGATGTATTCAATACTGAATACTGTATTCGCTGAGATTTTAATTAAATACGACTTTGTTACAGTCTTGTCAGAGGATTGTCTGAACAGATGTAGCTGACATAATAAAATACTGACAGCGTGGCCTCAGTCTGTCTGTCAGATGGGGAAACAATATCATTGCCTTGTGTCAAAGTTTAATGAAAACGTTCGTTGGGGGATTTAATTTTATCCGAGGGATTGTCTTTTGATAATGTTTACGTTAATATCGCACATATTTTATACGAGCAACTAAATATGAATGCATTAATTATTCTCCAAACATTTCCGAATATTTTTTCATTTTTATAATGACATGAAACTTGTGTTCTATGTGGATAACCTCTATTGGGATACCTCGATACTTAGCAAACCCCTAACGGTTCTATTTACAAACACAAATAGATGTGCTAAAAGTGAAACAAATGTATTCCGCTTTTGCGTTAAGGGTTGCAGGTATCAACAAAATATGTTAGTAAAATCTTATCTTCTAAAGCGAGAGATAATTGTTTGTCTGCTAAATGGATCTGGAATCTCCGTCTAAGGATTTTTGATTTTTTGATTTTATATTAGGCTTTTGGCCACGAGAAATCGATTGGAAATGGTCACCAGTCTGGGAAAATTCGTTTTCTACGTCTTTTTATTAAATTAAAAAGTGAAATTTGTCCATTTTAAACAATACAAAGCACAGCTGATGCAAATGTGTTCAATGCCATTACAATAATCATCTGCTTTCTTTTAAACTGTATATTTTATTAGAGGTAAGCCTAACGTTGTATCTATTTATAGTTACCATGGCAACGAATACATAATAAACATACCCTTTATTTAGTTGTTTAATGTTATAGGCCTAACCTAAACGATGTTCACGGAAATTTGCAATAATAGTAGTTATTGACGTGAGCGAACTAGGCCCTAGGAATAAATCGATATTGAAATAATACTTTAATTTAGGCCTGACTTATTTCTGAGGCATAGCGTTGAGATTGCGGTTAATCCTTTAAACTGTATTTTTATTACAGGTAAGCCTAATGTTGTATATACCCTTTATTTAGTTGTTTAATGTTATAGGCCTAACCTCAAAACTCAATAATCCAATATTTATTATTGAAATCATAGCCCTGCTTATAATCGAGCTTTAGCTCGGTCACCAGGTACTTTAGAATAAATTGTGATTTAGCTGGATATCCTATAATATAACAGCTGATTTCACCCATCATCTGTAATACTTAAACAAACCCAGTGTAAATTATATTTCGGGGTTATGTTTACAACTTCAACCGATATAATTTCTTGTGAAGTAAATTTTTTTAAATATGAGTTATAGAACACTAATGTATGCTATAATATACGTTATAATATTTGCTTTGAGGTTATAAACTATATATAAATACAACCTTTTATCATCAATATATTTGTGTATACAAATTTAAAGAAGAGATACATATTCGTTTAATTTAGGAAATATTCGTACATCTTCGTATAACATATAAACATATTAGATTATTAATTTCTTCACTATAATATTAATAACTTCTAAATCATTTAGTCTATCAATATCAAATAAAAATCAATTAAAAGATAGTGTTTTCATCTTTCTTTAATATATAATATTGTATGTAAATAAAAATATTTAAAAATAGGCCTACAGTTTTATAATTCTTATTATTGTACACATTTACCGAGTTAAAAATCCCCGTCAGCATAGTTAGGTAGGCCTAGATAAGTAGGCCTTAATGTTGCTTTTAAATGATGTTTTTGTGAAGTGTATTCAATTTATCAGAATGTGATTTTTCGCGAGGGTTTAGCAAGTATATCTACTAAATCTCTACTAAAATTAAAAGCAACAAATTTCTAAATCAGCAATTTATTTATTTTTGCTCTCTTTTAATAACACGTAAATATATATGTATGGTTTCATAAGATCAAAACCATATTTTATGAAGTTTCTTAACATCCTGTATATAAAAGTGATTCTAATCCCGCTCTGAAGCTGATGTAAAATTCCACCATGTTTCTAACTTTATTACAAGCGTACACATTATATACGGTATCTGGGATATTAGGGCGTGTAGAAGTAATTACTTGTAATTTTTAGGGAGGACTATGTATTCCTCATGTTTCAAATAAAGTAATGGACGTTAACTGTCAACGCGTTATGTCAAACTATCATTTTGTGTTAAAGAAAACGTCTGCAAATCTTTATTTCCAAACTTAAAATCTCCAAATTTCACAAGAGCACTGTGGGTTGAATGCAAAGTAAAACGAACCAATTTTGACGAAGGTAACGTGAAAGAAATTATTCTCTTTCAATTTATCGGTTTAGTAGAGCAGTCTGTTATACTTTAAAATTTAATTTCCGAGTTTTTGTTCGCTTAACTTTGCCTTTGTCTTGTAGGTTAATTTTTTACTTCATTAAACAGAGGTAAAATTTGTTTGACTTTCACTAATGAAACTTCCCGCTCTTAACGCAGATTATGTCGTATCCTGGAGAGCAAGGGTGGGAGAGAGTTAAGTTGTAATCGTGCAGCCTTTTTACTTCTACTTTCTGTTTACCTTACCTGTACAGCTTGTTTAACCAAAATGTACACAAATTTAAAAATTAGGTTTAATTACAAAGAAGAAATTTGTTCATTTTCTCTTTACACGGCTGTCAAACCAAATACAAACTGTTAGAAATAACCATCTCAAATTCCGAAAAATTCGTGAACGAAAACATCAATCATTTAAACTATCATGGTTGATCTAAATATTTAATAGTCTAAGAGCATGTTTTAATTAGCATTTCTTACTATTGCTCCTTGGTTAAATTTCATATTTGTCCGAGACACAGAGCTGGATTTACACATTGTTACGCCCAAGTCAGAAGTTTTTAAACACCTATTAGACTTAACCTCCCCATTTCCCCCTATCATCCTTTCGTATACTCAAATTCTGTTTCAATGAATGAAAACTCGAAATAGTATAAATCATCGTAAAGTAAGTAGCACTTTTACTATGAATAATAAACGATACTTTCTATCACAATGCTAAAAGTGGTTTTAAAGTTTTTTCGTTTTCGACAAATATACCAGCATATCATCACTCACTTCACTTAAATTTTGTCTTTACGCCACCCTACAAACTTCTTGTATTCATGTTCATAAATTGATTTTGATCTTTCAAGAAGTAATTCTTCTTTGATTCGTTTGGCTTCTTTCATTATTTGCGCGAGTTCTGCCTTTACTAATGTGTTTTAGATAACAACAGTAATAAGACAAGCAAAACATTCTTAAAATTACAAACGTTGGCATAATCAATTTGTTTTATTTACTGAAAATAATGTTTTGTTGAAAAATAACTATTGAGCTTGACTTGTGAGAAAGTAGCTAGATTAAATAAAACCTGAACACAAAATCTCACAACAAATACCTTTACTAACTTCAAACGCGTTTCAACGACAATGTCGCTATCCTCAGTGATGCTTGGCGTAAACGTATTTGTTGTGAAATTTTGTGTTTAGATGTATTTTATCTTGTTTTGTTGAAGTTATAAAACAGCTGTTTTTCATTTTTGTACTATAGTCTGTAAGGAGTAACCTGCCCTCTGGATCGCTAGGCTACCTATGCGCATATGAAAAACGTCTGGTTTTAATCAGCGAGCACAGAATACAATAGAGAGGCCATCCCTTAAATAGCAGTAAGCAGGGTTGAAGCCATGTCAGCCATCTTTTATGTGTACAGAAACGTTGTTGGGCCCATAAATGGGTAGTTCTGTAATCGGTGCTCGCCTTGATAACACCGTCATTTGAACCCCTTAGTATGGGACAAAAATTACCAAATTTTATACATAGGTAGGTGGATATTGAAGGAAGGCAACAGTGTTCGTAGAAAGTGTAATACCTATTGTGTTTTGATTAAATAATAATTAAAACTAATCCTTTTACATGAAATTAAATTTATGACATGAAAAAAATAGTATGCGAGAACTTTTTTATTTTGAGGTAGAAACAAACTTCCAGCTAGACAGTTGTAGCTAATTAAATGATCTTAAATTTTCATTTCAAACAATTTTCGATGGAACTTATAGTTTGTTCAATAATCCAAAGTGAATAACCGCTATGTTTAGTTGTACGCACCCGCCGTCACGGACCACGGCTTCACGCTGTTCTACCACAAAAGTTAGCCAATACTCTGCCTCGTCTTATTTGTTTTACTCTTTACATGCTGAGGAAGTTAAAACAATATAAGTAGGAACACTTGGCAGTTCACAAATAAAATTAGACACCTAATCATATGTTTTAATGCAAACAAAGCAAGATAATATACAATTTTCTTATTCCCCATAAGAATATCATTGGACAACGTACTGTGTTTAGTGCTTTCAATATCTCTGTAACCAACAGACGTAGAGAAATTATAAAAACACCAAATTGTTCGTCTTTTTAAACCAAATTCAATGATGAAAAGTAAAGTTTGATTTACTAAAATATTATATGTAAAAAACTCAAAAAACCGCTCGGCACTAGGATGACTTATGCTCTGCGGTCGCCATGTGGATGTGTTTGGCGCTTTCGGGTGGCTTCAACTCACTGCTACTGCGTGACCCCTCTATTGTGTTCTGTGCCTCGTTGGTTTTAATACAGTGTGATGAAAATAGTACTGTTTGTGCCTTGGATGCTCCACTGAAAATAATCAAACATTACAAAATGTTCGAAATTTGTTTTTGTTACTAATTTTGTTTTACATGCCTTCCTGCACAAGTAAATGCAATTAATTTAAGTCGTGATGCGCCTGTAATAAATTCTGGCATAAAAATAGAAAAAATAGTTTTTCTGAGAAAGCGCATCTTTTCAGGACTTCAACTTTTTTATTTTGACCTATTTTGTTATTGTTGGCAATTTTAGTGTGCAGTTTTTGCTGGTAAAATTGGGCCCTGAATTTTTGAATAATATATTTTTGAGGAAATTAAAGGACCTATGTGAATAATAAGAATTTTAAACTTTAATTACCCAGTTATTTCTGTATCAATGCAGTGTACTAGACATTTGAATTTTCGTTTTTTTAAAACACAAATTTGTATTTCTAAATAACTACTTGCACTGCAAGACTGACATTTTTACCACTTATTCTGCAGACATTTTCCCTCATATTTAGGCAGATTTATGTTTATGAGTAACCTAGAGTCAAAATAGTTGTACAAAAACAAAGTTAAAAATAAATCAATTTTAAAGTTGACTTATACAAAAACTGCACATTGTACTACCATAAATCTACCTATATTTCAAAAAGACATAGTTTTTAAAATGACACAAAAACGAAAAAATCCTCCAAAAACTTTTAAAGCAATATAAATTTTAAAATATCTAGGAATATTTGCCGAATTTGGTTTCACGTATAATAAAATTTAAAAAGTTAGGTTTATAATTTTTTATTTTTTTAACACTATTAATTACATTTAAAAAAAGTAGTACAACCCAATATAATACGTATTTTTTAAACGACCCTTTTCAGTGTAACATCCCCTTAAGGGAGAAAATTGTGACTTTGTCGCCCAGAAAGGAAATGTTACTGCACAAGCTGTTTCAGCATATATGATTTAGCGGGCGGAAAAGTACCAATGGAAAAAGCATTGTGTATACTTTCCAGCTCGCCTACAGGCGGGCAGCAAAGTATATTCGATTCCACGTTCACCGTGCAGTATAGAGCGCCCATAAACCATGTTATCCATACGACAGTCTCAGCGATAATAGCCAACTAAAAAACATCAACTCCCATGCAATGCTCGGTCAGTTGACGCATCCCGCAAGATAATAAACGTGATGTTCCCTGTAATGGTAGTAGCATGTCTATTCTCCCGTAAGACCTGTACTGCACGGTGAATGTGGAATCGAGTGTAGACTTAATTCTTTTTATATGAACTCCTTTTGCTCGCCGGATGATAATTGGTTCGCTTTACCCTATTAATAAGGCAGAAGAGACCTCTTAAATAATATATTATTTTAATTTTATAAATGTAAAAAACTAACCTACAAGTAAAATAAATACATACATAAATAACTAAAGCAAGCATAATAAGTAAGTAAATAAGTACATACTAAAATTACACTATGAACTGCATACGTCCGTACGTGAGTAACAAAAGATTGTACTGAGTGTGCACAAAACGTTATCTATTTGACAAAAAGTTTTGGTCTTGATGAGATTCGAACCAGCAGAGTCCATCACCATAGACTATCGCCTTAGCCAGAGGGCACAATCGCATTGCTAATTTAGTATATTTGAGTTGGGTATATAAGTGTAGCCTAACAGATTGTCTTACGTCATAGGCTTAATCTGTTAATGTTAATACAATGTAAAGTTTAATTAGTAATACCTCTGAAATGGACATTGTGCTTCCTCATTACGTAAGTTGTGTTAAAAAATAAACATTGTGTTTCCTCATTTCGTAAGTTGTGTTTCAAAATAAACATTGTACTTCCTCATTTCATAAGTTGAGTTAAAAAATTAATATTTTGCTTCCTCATTTCGTAAGTTGTGTTAAAAAATTAATATTTTGCTTCCTCATTTCATAAGTTGAGTTAAA
>JAGFPH010000713.1:174094-214296 GCA_018207615.1 Philaenus spumarius
AAGTTGAGTTAAAAAATTAATATTTTGCTTCCTCATTTCGTAAGTTGTGTTAATTAAAACGTTTACACTTCTCCCGTGTGGTCTTAAGGACACAATTACATTTTTTAATTACAATTTTAAGATTAAAAAACTATAGTTTTTCTAATGTGTATCAAATGAATCTGCCCGTGATTTTTCACGTTGGCTACTAGTATAAGATAGTTTATAACGGTACCATGTCAATTAGACTAACAATATTTACAAAAAAACCTTGATCCTTCCCCTCTTTATGCCCACAGAGGTCTAAAACAAAGAATATACCGAATTTCAACGATTGTTTCTAATACAACCAGATTGTATTACTATGCTATGCAGACATTCTTTATTGCAATTTAAACAGAAATATAATTTTGCTCCATCTCAAATCTTAAAACTTTACTTAAGGGTTGGAGAAAGATTGAAGAGTCTATTATTGTTGAAAACCTTTTCGCAGAGACATTTCCCATTTCCATTGCCAGCGGCTTTACATTTTCTGACGTCTACAGAACGTGTTTCTAAACAACTTTGTGTGTTTGTGCACTCTTTACTTTAACATTGTTTTTGTAACCGACAAACTTTATAATGTAATTTCCTTTAAGTTTCGCTGCAAC
Organism: Philaenus spumarius; assembly: GCA_018207615.1. Taxonomy (NCBI): domain Eukaryota; kingdom Metazoa; phylum Arthropoda; class Insecta; order Hemiptera; family Aphrophoridae; genus Philaenus; species Philaenus spumarius. The sequence continues at coordinate 174,724 of JAGFPH010000713.1, forward strand.
CGCCTTAACTCTAGCATTGGTCGCGTTGAATTTATATATTTTAAATAAAAACCCGGAAGCAGCACTGTCGTATTACTATAGAAGAATTTTCTTATCAGGAAATAACTAGTATTAAATACTTTGAGTTTCTTATGAATTTTGTTCCTTGATCCGGGAATTGTTCCAAAAAAAACCTTTGCACAGAATTATAGTCAATTTAACTATCTTTCGAATGATATAGCTCACAAATTGTACTCGGGCTTATGAGTGGGAGAAATTGTGCAACTACCTTACCTTGATAGTGAAAAAATCATATATCGGAAGCTTGCTATGAATTTTGTTCCGGGGACTGAACCTAAAATACCTTTGCACAAGTTTGTAGTAAGTTGAATTGCCTTTCGAATGATAAAGCTTAAGAATTGTACTCGGGCTTATGAGTGGTAGAAATTGCGCCATTATATTACATTCAAACGAAAAAATCATTTATCGGGGTCTTCCTATCAATTTTGTTCCTTGATCCGGGGACTGTACCTGAAATACCTTTGCACAGAATTGTAGTGAATTTAATTACCTTTCTAATGATGTAGCTCACAAATTGCACTCGGGCTTATCAGTGGGCGAAATTGTGCAAAAACCTTACATGGATAGTGAAAAAATCATTTATCGGGAACATCCAATCAATTTTGTACCTGGTTCCGGGGACTGTTCCTGAAATACCTTTACACAGGATTGTACTAAATTTAATTATCTTTCGAATGATGTAACTCAGAAACTTCACTCGGGCTTATGAGTGGCGCAATTGCGCAAAACCCTTACATGGATAGTGAAAAAATCATTTATCGGGAGCTTCCTAACAATTTTGTTCCTTGTTTCGGAGACTGTACCTGAAATACTTTTTCACAGGATTGTAGTAAATTTAATTACCTTTCGAATGATGTAACTCACAAATTGCACTCTGGTTTATGAGTGGGTGAAATTGCGCAAAAACCTGACATGGATAATGTAAAAAAATCATTCATCCAGGAGTTCTCTATAAATTGTGTTCATTGTTCCGGAGACTGTACCTGAAATACTTTTGCACAGAATTGTAGTAAATTTAATTACCTTTCGAATGATATAACCCACAAATTGTAATCGGGCTTATGAGTGTGAGAAATAATGCAATATCCTCGATCTAGCTTGGCAATTTTGATTTGAATCAAATAGGCCGCCATTGTGTGTCAAATCGAAAAATAAAACAATCAGTGTCTGGGAAATCCTACAAGGACCCTTCCACTAAAAGTTCAGCTAATTTGAAGCATATTTAGTACCACTTATCAAGATGGGAAAACCCCATATAATTATGTTCTCCTCAAATCCCTACCCAAAAACGATTAATCGGTATAACTCCGCCATTTTGAATTGGATCGAAAAACAAAAAAATTGTATCTGAAGAATCCTACTAGGACCCTTTCACCAAAAAATCTGCAATTTTAAAGCATTTTTACTACCACTTATCAATCCGGAAATAAAACATATATATATATTACCGTATATATAAATTAATGAATTTTGGGTATCGTCCCCAAATGGTCTGAAACGGATAGAAACGAAGTTATACCCTCCTCGGACGAACCGTTTTCAAGTTGGGTCCAGTGTAAAAGCTCTTATTTTCTTCAAAAATTCTGTTAATAATTTGTTAAAATGTTGTTCAGTCACACCTTTTCTACTAGACCAGATTAATGGTGTTTGTTTTAAATTGTCGGAATACGTACCAAGATAATGTATCGACCATTAACACATTCACTTCTAAGGACGCACATGTGAGCTTAACACCGAATAGTATGAGAAACTGCCGACGCACAATGCATTGCATGCTTCGCACGTCAACCCGAATATTGGGAGTATTTTCAATACACAATGCATTGTATGCTTCGCACGTCAACCCCTATACTGGGAATATTTTCAATAGACAGTGCATTGCGTGCTTCGCATGGCAGCCACCGTATTGGGAGTATTTTCAATACACAATGTATTGCGTGCTTCCCACGCCAATTTTAGGCCTGTGTGCTATGGACGCACATGTGCGTCCGCTTTAAAATATTAGTGATTATTACGTAGAAAGGTTCAAAAATTAAAAATTAAGTAATTTCTACTCATTTAGGCTATAAATATAAAAGATAAAAGGTCATAGAAAATACGAAATTTGCGTAGCAGTGAACGTGTTAACACCTTTCCTCATACCCGGAGTAACAAGCTCTTAAATTATCCCTGCCATTCATTTGGTTTAGGCCAACATTAACATAACATTTAGTATTCTCTATACAATCTGAATTAAACAGCAATGTTAGCTATTAATAGGCTGCTTTTATCCAATATCTAGTGGGCACGGCAATGCTTCACGATAGCTTGATTTAATTTTAAGGGTAGTTATCATATTTCATTCCTTTGACTTAAATAATTGAATTGCAAATTTCTGTATGCCACTTAAGAATAATATTCAATAATTTTTGCTCCATAGTTTGTAGGAATTTAGTGCAATTTATCTTTTATTGTATAGGGGTATTGTATTGAAATATATTTGTTTGTAGTGACTATTCTCTAATAGCCCAGTCGGTATAGGTTAAAACTACCAGTAATTTGCAATACGGCTGATTTTTTTTTATAAGTACCTTAAAGTATGTAGATTAACATAAAAAAAGTTTACCAGTCTATCGATTTCCCAAAGTCGAAAAAAAATCGATTATCATTTTGTTTTCGACTATTCTTAATATTTCAAGCTGGGATGAAGATAGAGAAAAATAAAAAAATACCATCGTGTAGAGGAGGTATTTTTCAATAAAAAAGGTCATATGTATTTATTTCCTCCGAGCAATGGTTTGTCTGGAAAAAAATCGATAATGCAGGTATGTATTTTGCAGCAGGGGAAATCACTGTAAGTTTAAATCTCATTCATATATGAAGCGTTGGGTCATTCTAAATTGGCCGAATTTTAATATATCAAATTGAAACTTGACATAGGAGTTAAAATATATATTTTAAACATTTATGCTGAGTCTCAGCTTGTTATCTTGAAAATGACCCGATCTAGATCCACTTGACTTATCAATGGGTTTCTCGATTTTAGGAGTACCGGACCCAAGAAATAATTTAAATCGGCTCCAGTTTCGTCAATTTTTGGAATATCAACATAAAATTTGTTTTACAAGTTGAATACACCAGTATAAATATTCTTAGTAAGTATGAACGATTTTTGTAATGTTATTTTTAAAAACGAGGCGCTTCAAAATAGTCTTCTGTTTTACCTATTTCGTTTTAACTATAACACTTTTATACGATTGATTGTGACGACCGAAGGTACTTGGTAGAATTCCATTATAATTAAAGGACAAACACAATTTTTTTTGTAAGTTCTACAATTTTTATTGAGTCTTGCCGACCAAGGTTTCGCCTGTGACGGCATTGACGAGGCAGTTTTACAGACTGAAGAATATTAGAAAACAAACGTGTTTAAAACATAGAACAGTTACTCACAACAAAGAAAAAGGAAAGATAGTGGAAGGGGGGTGGGGTGAGTATGGTCATAAGGTTGACAATGGGTTTAGTAGAGGCGAGTTGGACAAAAATTCTACCTGATCGTTAAGTACTAGGCTAGCATCTGTACAAAATAATCTCTTAATTTCTAACATTTCCAAGGAATTTAATTTAATTTTAAGGAACTTAAAAGAAGTTGGCGGTTGGGTCATAATGACTCTAGTTTCTCTAACCATCTAAAAAATCATTTAGTGTCAGATTTTTCCAATAACATTAACTTTAAGATTTTCCATGTCAATGATAAAAGTAGGAAATTAAATTCCTTGGAAATGTTAGAAATTAAGAGATTATTTTGTACAGATGCTAGCCTAGTACTTAACGATCAGGTAGAATTTTTGTCCAACTCGCCTCTACTATAGTTCATTTCACCTCAGCGTGAGGCAAATATAAATGACCGTAATAAAACCCTTACCCTCAGGCCTATTGTGCGACATCGGGGATGGGCACTTGTCGTCTGCCTTTGTATTAGAGTTATTGCTGTTTGTCCCAGTGCCATTATGCAAACTTTTTTAATTGAAAGAAAAACTTAAAACAAAATATATCATTCGCTGTGTTTTGATCGCGTGATTATTTTTATACTAAATATGAAGTAAATCGGTTGATTTTGGGGAAGGAAAAGTAAATAATTAAATCCTATGTGTTTTCAAATATTTTTTATCATCATGAATACGGAAATAAATTTACATTGAATAATGATGTTGAGTTTTATAAAAACCTCTTACTTACTACTGTACACAATAATCATCACCTTATAGTGGCCTGACATGCTTAACATTGTCGTTAATCAAACAATAACCAAGGCTTTATGTTTTGAATTGAAAACTCATAAAAAATACTTTACTCTTTATTTGGGCATTGGGCATTGAAAATTGACAACAAAATCAACCCAAGTATTATTAAATAAGCGTAAGTCCTTATAAGGGAATATATTAAATTTATATGGTACACCTACGTCATTGAAATAAATAAACTAATATTACTCTATTGACCACATAGACTAATAACTTAATGAACCAATAAAGTAGCTATTTTTCACAAAACTAGATAGTTCAAAGAAATTTCAAGATTTCCGTTAAATATACTGTATTAGTCAAATTATATTAAATTTATAAATTAAATTAAAGATAAATAATAGACTATCATTAATGATGTACTTGTTTCGCCTGTCCCTAAATAGCCTATTAAAATTTTGTTTAGTGTGCAAGTAGCTAGAAGGAATAGCCTATGTTTAATTTTTATCCGTGCTATGTACTACAATAAGATGTGTAATTTTATATTTTCGTGTAGCCCATGCTCTGTTTGTCTATAATATTAAGATGTATTTAATTTTAATTGTATTTTATGCTCGATGTATATAGAACAGTTATTTAAAAGTTTTACTTAATGTCTATATTTTAATACTGCATTTAATTAACAAAAAAACTGTCAGGCCACTATAATGTGATGATTATTGTGTACAGTAGTAAGTAAGAGGTTTTTATAAAACTCAACATCATTATTCAATGTAAATTTATTTCCGTATTCATGATGATAAAAAATATTTGAAAACACATAGGATTTAACTATTTACTTTGCCTTCCCCAAAATCAACCGATTGCCTTCATATTTGGTATAAAAATAATCACGCGATCAAAACACAGCGAATGATATATTTTGTTTTAAGTTTTTCTTTCAATTAAAAAAGTTTGCATAATGACACTGGGACAAACAGCAATAACTCTAATACAAAGGCAGTCGACAAGTGCCCATCCCCGATGTCGCACAATAGGCCTAAGGGTAAGGGTTTTATTACGGTCATTTGGTTTTGCCTCACGCTGAGGTGAAATGAACACTATAAACCCATTGTCAACCTTATGACCATACTCACCCCACCCCCCTTCCACTATCTTTCCTTTTTCTTTGTTGTGAGTAACTGTTCTATGTTTTAAACACGTTTGTTTTCTAATATTCTTCAGTCTGTAAAACTGCCTCGCCAATGCCGTCACGGGCGAAACCTTGGTCGGCAAGACTCAATAAAAAATTGTAGAACTTACAAAAAAAATTGTGTTTGTCCTTTAATTATAACACTTTTGGATTCAACGACTCCATTTTCGACATTTTTTAACATATCGATTTAAAAATTGGTACAGAAATTACAAACACAATTGTTTTTTGCTATACTTATTTCAAAAACTATATTTAAAAAAATTACTAATCTGCAGCTGATCAACTCAAGCGTTTTGATGAAAAATCTAAAAAGGCCTAAAATTATACTTTTTTAAGTTACTTGTGCTTTTAAAAGTAAATAATAAAAAACGTTTATACTCCTTGATCTTATTTGAATCTATATGTTCAACTTGTAAAACAAATTTTATGTTGATATTCCAAAAATTGACGAAACTGGAGCCGATTGAAATTAGTTCGTGGGTCCGGTACTTCTAAAATCGAGAAACCCATTGATAAGTCAAATGGCTCTAGATCGGGTTATTTTCAAGATAACAAGCTGAGACTCAGCATAAATGTTTAAAATACATGTTTTAACTCCTATGTCAAGTTTCAATTCGATATATTAAAATTCAGCCAATTTAGAATGAACCAACGCTTTATATATGAATGAGATTTCAACTTTTAGTGATTTCCCCTGCTGCAAAATACATACCTGCATTATCGAATTTTTTCCAGACAAACCATTGCTCGGAGGAAAGAAGTACATAAGACTTTTTTTATTGAAAAATACTTCCCCTACACGGTGGTATTTTTAATTTTTCTCTATCTTCATTCCAGCTCGAAATATTAAGGATAATCGAAAACAAAATGATAATCGATTTTTTTTCGACTTTGGGAAATCGATAGACTGGTAAACTTTGTTTTATGTTAATCTACATACTTTAATGTACTTATAAAAAAAATCAGCCGTATTGTAAATTACTGGAACTTTTGGTCTAAAATGACCCCTACCGACTGGCCTATAAAACAACCTGGTACTAATGTGTGTAAATTGTGGAATTAGTTCAGTCGTTTTTGAGTCTATAGAGGAGAAAGATACAAAGAAACCGAGAAGCAAAGAAACAAACATTCATTTTTATATAAAGAGATTATTTTTTGTTTAGAAGGACGTTGTAAATTCGGTAATTTCCATAAGATTTATATATTGACATATGTATCTACGTCGAAGAAAGCAAATTAAGCTTCACTGGCTCCAAAAAATAATAACACTCGAACAAAACAAAAAAGACATGTGACGGAATATAACAAAAGAAGAAACAACGTTGTCAAAATTGAACAGAATTGTAATCCTAAAAACCCTGAACTAAACTAACTTAACTCTCCAATCATAGAGTGTATTTTTAATTTGTAAGCATATTACATACAAATTGTTCAGAGCCGCGGAGTGTATATATAGGGGGTCCCTATATACAACCCTGTAAGTTGGTAGCATTTATTACTTTCCGAAAAATCAGGCAACGCTAGATGGCTGACAATTCGCTTTGTTAATTCGCCTATTCAACTTTTGGTTTTGTTACACTTGTTTTATATTGTTAATATTTGACTTCCCACGGTCAGTGGAATGTATAGTTTCATAAAGCGAAGTGTTGTTTCTTTCAGTTAGAATTAATATTCACACTCATCTTCCCTAGTACCGGAGTAGGCGTAGACTTGCTGGTTCTTTTTAACCTTTTATTATTTTTAGGTCCTGTTAATCGCAAATTTAATCACTTAATATTATTCGGCATCTTAGCTTTAGCTTATGATCAATAACACACCTTTATTAAACATAAATTACAAACCTAAAATTAGTTAGGCCTGTAGTAATAAAACGTGATGAAAAGCCATTAATAATATATCACAATTAAAATGACGCTTTTTTCCATTTTTTAAAACTTTACACAGCCATATTTTCAAACCCGTTTTTGCGTATAACTAATAATTGGTGATTTTCTTAATCAACATACACTCTATGTAAGTAGCAGTTAGCAAAATCCGAGAAAGTCGTGTAAAATGAGTGTTAATTTAAAACATTGAATGACTCAGTGTCATTTCGAAAAACTATTAATGAATATATCATATCCATGTCATTTGTACCGTAATTTTTAAAACATTAGTTAAGTCTCATTAAAATAGAAGTTGGTTAAACCGTAATGGACTTTTCCTCATTTGAATCTATATATATATAATCCAAATACCACTCACTTACTCATCACGAAATCTCAAAAATCTCAAAAACCACCGAATGGATTGGAATGAAATTTGGTATGTAGCTTCCTCTAGGGCCCTAGGTGATCGATAAGAAAGGGTTTCAAAACATTCGAAATTTTAGGGGAGGGGGTTGGGGGGTCAAAGTTTCTAAAAATCCCCATAAGAAATACTTAGTGTAATGTATTTATTGATATTTATTTTTTGTTAATATACATTTAACTTTGATTTGTCTATCCGTGCAAAGCCGGATCGGGCAGCTAGTGCAGTATATACAGACTGTCCCGGAAGAATAAAGAACAGTTTTGGTGCTTAGGTAAATAAAAGTAAGATAAAAAGTTCCAGTAAACAAAGGTCCGAAAACGCTTTGTTTTTTTATCAATCTGACATTTAGTTTTTTTTTACAAAAAACTTAATATCTCTGGAAGGAGATAAGATATTGCGTTAAAATTTGGTGTAGGCTACATATTATTTTGGTATGTACACTTTTACTGAAGTGCACAAAATCAGAACAACTTCTTATATAACTTTAAAATTGCGGAAGTTTAAAATGTTTTATTTTTACACACAGTAAGTAACAATTCCACAAAGCGGTTCCAGGTAGTTCCGGGACACCCTGTATATATTGACGCGATCAACCTAAGTACCGACACTTCTATACCTACGCTGGTCCATGATGTTATACAATTTTCGTATAAATACACTATTAAGACTGGAAGAAACAAGAGCAGTATATTACGGGTTAACCCACTTTAAGCTTCTTGCTGAGATTTATCGCCTATCCACCTCGTCAGAGACGCCTACACTACACCGGGTTACACGGTCTGTACCCTCCTCCATTACCTTACTGGTCAAGGTCCGAAGAAACATATGTTCGTAGATTAGTGAAGCTTAAAAATGTGTGTTAAGAACTATTAGCAGTCCTACTTTGGAAATAAGTAGACGTATGTTCGTTAATGAACATGAAAATAATAAATATTCAAGGTTCCGAGGCGGATAAAAATAACGCCAAGCGTTCCGTGCAAATATTATTTTAACTTTGGACTCTAAGGCTGAGTGGGGGAAAGAAAGATTCATTGGCTATGTCAAATGTCATGCATTTAGGGCTTATTACACTATGAAAAAAATATTAATAACTGCTCAGTGATAACATATTAAAACAAAAAATACAAATCATTGTATTTTCCTGGTACTTAAATAAAATAAAAAACCAATAATGATTTTAGCTCTCAAACCAGTTGTTTGTTTTGTTCAAAATTTAGTCAAAGAAACAAAAATCCGACGTGTTTCAAGGGGGAATCTCCTTCTTCTTCAGGTAGGCTACTTATAGTTGAATATGTTTGTTTAGTTGTTAATGTTTTTAAACGTAATAGCTTTTTTTTTTTATCTAAATATTTTTAGATTATTAAAGATGAGAAAGAAAGCTTTGTGGCATGTCTTAAAAACATTTTTTCAAATAAATGAGTATATTTTGAAACGTTGAACAGAGTAGTAGCGTAGAAAACTACCCCTCAAAAGCAGAGTGAACCCATTTGATGGGCCTAGCTTCGTTTCTCTACCAATTGTCATATTCTAGCTTGAGAAATGTAATTCCCAAATCGCTGTTAGAAAAACTGCTAAACATTTTTAGGTTATCATACGTGGAAGGCAAGGCAGATTGTACGATACTCTATTGATAAAATTTCTTATTGGTTGAAATCCGTAATACATATTTATAGCCTAGATAAACTTTTCCTCCCCTTTTCTTGTTATTTTTATTCCTTTCTGTTTTGGTTTATCTTTATCGGTTTAGCCAACATAAGATATAACAAAAAAATTTCCATGTTATTATTCATGTAGCAATGGCTAAAAGGCTACATCAGAAAATATCTATAAAAATCGTGTCAGTAGTTATTGAGATATACCGGGAAAAACCAGCACGCTTTTTCTCTCGACAATAGAATGTTAACATTGTTAGAACTGTTCTGTATTATACATAACTTTGACATCGTCTAAATCTACGCACAAGGATCAACACAAATGTTTACTATGAATATTAAATTGTAATTAGTAAATCCTTCTCAACTAAATAAAGTATAGTATTGTCCCAGAGGCAGCACGTGATACAGCGGTGTCAAGATTTTGCTAACGAGTTTATTAATAAAACATAGAGTTTTATTGTATTGTGGAAACATAACTGAGTTGGGACAACATCAAACATCGTGAAAGGAATTATTAATGATGTTTGTTGCAAGTGCTGTATTTAACCGTTGGGAGGTAGGAAAACTTTGAGTGAGCTAGTTGTGACTGGTTTGTTCTTTGAACATAATACTAAAACTGGCAAACTAATTACATACTCAAACTATAATAAAATGTTGAAGATACTAATAGCGGGGGAAATTAGTCCAACAATTTATGAAAAGTAATTAAATGTGGATTTTTTAATATATTTTGTTTTTATAAGTGCAAAAGTCGCACACGAAAATCTCAACAATATCGGGATGCTTCTTCTCGGAAAAAGTGCATTGTTGCTGCATTTTGATTGCTTCACTACACTACTTTTTAAATAATATCTCCGGCTCTATTGGTCGTAGAAAAATTAGAAAAAAGGAAAATACTTATAAATGAATAGGCTGTCAAATTGTTGGGGTAGATCCTAACCTCAAACATTCAAAATTTTCAATTTATTTTCTTTCTTACTAAGAATGCAATAAGTGGGGTGAAAATCATCAGATCTATATGAATTTCCATGGTATAAATACATAGTTATTTTTTTTTTTACTTTTATTTTTACAATAATTGCCATAAAACGCCTTGCCATTCAATGAGAAATGTTTGTAAGCTAAACTTTAAGTACAAATGGGTTTTTTATGTACTTTTTCAGAACATATGTCACAATCTGTTTGTCAAGTTAAAAATGTCGCTGTTTTATTTTAAAATATTTTAATTAAACTTTTTTACATTTTCATATATCTCCATTTATCTCCATATATCATGTATCTTTAATGCCAGATTGTCATATACATTTTGTAACAAACTAAATTAAATTATAGAGATCTATGTCATTTAAAATAATTTTATTTGAAAAAAATAGAAGTTAAAGAGCAACTTTCTTTGACGCTATCAAAGGACATTAAAAGAGGATTCGTTAGGTATTTAGCTTGGCATAGACCCATTTCTTTTAGCCTACATAATATTAATGAATATATTATTTATTAAATATAAATGTATAAATATTTAAATATAGTTTTACACACGCTTGCAATGGTGTGTAGACGACACTAAGTATAATAGTTGCAATGTTTTACCCTTTTTTACGAAGAAAATCTTTACCATTGGGTTTGTGCTCTCCAGCAACACTTGGGCGAATTGGTTAGCTGGGTGTTGCACATGATGAGGATTGGCTTAGTGCTGGGGGCAGAGGATATGCTAGTTTGGATAGTTCCCATCCCCCTTGAAATTGAGTGAGTGTCGGCGGTGAACCCTATGTTCAAGTTACACCGGTACTCTTTGTGGCTCGCCACAGCTTAAAATAAAGTGTAAAATAATATGTTTACAAAAAACATGTACAAACCTACACTAAAACAAGTTTACCATTCGACGACTACTCATTAAATGGCAGGCGTTTAAATGTTTTTTTATGGCAAATTGTGGGCATAAAAATGGAATTTTATACAAAAATGAGTAACGTATTTATTGCATGAAAATTTGATATGCAATTTTCACAAAGATCTAATGATTTTACCTTAATGCATTATTAGTAAAAAAGAAAATAAATCGAATTTTTTTTATCTTTTTAGTGTATGGTCTACTTTTGATGTAACTACCTAAACAATAGTCAATAGTCTCTTCATTTTCGAGTATTTCCCATTTTTTCTACGAACAATAGAGGTTGTAAGATAGTATTTAAGATACTGTGCGATACACTCAAAATGCACCAACAATGGACTTTTCTCGCGAGGCCACATACCGATATTGCAGAAATTTACAAATTAGACTATTTTCCATGTATAAAACAAACAAAAACCAAAAATTCAACTTATGGATTACATCACTTTTAAATTCTAATTTCCCTAAACTATAAGTACAAACAAAACTACAAGCTCAAAATTGCACACAAATTACAAGATATTAATTATATACAAGTATACATAAACTGTATACAAATTACAATCAGTACATTACATACACATTATAAGTTTAATGATAATTATTCATATTAAATTACAAGCTATCAATTATATACAAACTACAAGCTGTAAATATATGGAAACTTCAGAGTTGGTCTAAATACAAACTATGAGAAGCTATAAATATGGATAAATTATAACTTAAAAGCTATAACGTAATGATTTACACATTACAAGCTATAAATTATATGCAAACTAAAAATGGTTTAAAAAATTATGAGAAGCAATCAATTATATATAAATTAAAATTAAAAACTATAAATTATATAATGATATACAAATTTAAAGACATAAATTGTTTACAAATTACATGCTATAAATTATATATGCAAAATATAAAATATACGAGAAGCTATAAATTTATATACACTAAAATATAGAAATTACCTGCTGCAAATTAACAGTTTACAAATAAAATAAAAGCAATAAAATATATACAAATTACAAGCTATACATTATTTATACTAATTACAAGCCACACATTGTTTACAGATTAAAATTAACAAACTATCTACTAATTACAAAGCACTAATTGTTGATAGATTACAAGCTATAAATTATATGCAAACTACAAATTATTTACAAATTACGAAAAGCTATAAATTATACAGAGTGTCTGGCGACCATATGAACAAACTTTGTCACGTTATTCAGCATGTCAAAAGAAACAAAAAATGTAATACAACATGTGTCCTATCTCATTCCGTTTTCGGTCTGTCTGTCTGTATGTGTTTTTTACAAAAAATATATTGAGCTCAAACTTTGTACGCCTATTTGTTACGTAATCTTTTATCACTGTACGAAAAATTAGAACAGTATTTTAAATAATTTCAAAATGGTAATTTGTTTCTAGAGTAATTCTGGGTATTGTTGACACATACCAAGAAATACATTTTTCCTTTTTTTTGTCAATATCTCTGTTGTACTTTGAGCTACAGAAAAAATAAAAAAAAACGTTTGAGTTTGTCATTAAAAAAGTAAACTTTTTTGTCTCTTGTAATTTTTTTGTAAAGTTACCGGTTTTTGAGATATTTGACTTTAAAAATTATAACGGCCGCCATTTTGAAAATATTCAAAATATTGTTATAATTTTTAGTACAGTGATAAAAGGTTACGTAACAAATAGGTGTACAAAGTTTGAGCTCAATATCTTTTCTACTTCTAAAAATATTAAGAATTTTGTAAAAAACACATACAGACAGACAGACCAAAAACGGAATGAGATAGGACACATGTTATATTACATTTTTTGTTTCTTTTGACGTGCTGAATAACTTGACAAAGTTTGTTCATATGGTCGCAAGACACCTTGTATATAAATTAAAAGCCACAAATTGTTTACAAATTAAAAATGATATATAAATTAAAAGCCATAATTTCTGTTTACAAAATACAAATCAAAATTTGTTTACAAATTACAAAGTATATAAAACTTCAAATTTTAAAAATATTACAAACAATACCTTTCATAAAAATTACCAACTATTATTTAAGAAACTACAGTGTATACTAAAATGACAAGCTAATGATTATACGCAAATAATGACAAACTAAAGGTTATATAAAAATTAAAAACTATGTTCATATAAAATATTAGTGATAAATTATATAGAAATTACTAGTGAACCTGGCAATGCTTCACTATTGTTTGATTTCATTTTAAGGGTGGTTATCCCATTTCATCCCTTCGACTTAAGTAATCTAATTGCAAATGTTTTTTATATCAATTAAGAATAATATTAAATAATTTTATATTTATAGTTGGTAGGAATTTAGTGCAATTAATTTTTTTGTGTAGAGGTAGCTGCACCATTTAAATATTTTTGTTTGTAGTGACGATATTATCTAAAAAATCCATGTACTAATATGTGTAACTTGTGAAATTTTAGAAAAATTAGTTGAGTAGTTTTTGAGAATGTAGAAAACGTAAAGGATCATTATTTAATTTTAAGGGTAATTATTCCATTTCATCGATTTGACTTAAGTAATGAAATTTCAAGTAGTTATTTAAATCCCTTAAAATTAATATTACATAATTTTAGCTTTAGAGCTTATAGGAAGTTAGTTTAATTTATATTTATTGAATAGTGATTTTAACTACTTCCAATTGTGAATATAAACCATCCAGGGACCCACTAACACACAAAAACAAATTTCATCAATATTTGTCCAGCCGTTTAGGAGGTGATCAGAGACATACACACGTTCAGAATAATTAATTATACTGTATATATAAAGATAATGCATACATTAATTACAAATTACAACTATAAAAAATGTTCAGGCTATAAATAAAATACAAAATTCGCTATTGAAATTACAAAGTAATATAGGAAATCTACATTATACACAAATTATAAAGTATTAATAATTACAAGCTCTAAATTATGTTACCTTTAAAATGTAATAAACCGTATTTAACAAATCACGCCCTTATATTATTTCAGACTCAACGTCCGATATTTCATATACAGTAAAGTTTAGTAAGGACACTTTGCTAAGTTAAACTCGACACAGTGTTTATCTGGAAGTTAGTGCTGCTAAACTTTACATCTCAAATTGTTTTGCCCACAGTACATGCAACACGGGATGTCTGCAAATGACAACGTAGCCAAACTTACAATTCAATTGTTCTACATTCATCGCGTTACCACTTATATCCTCTATACGGACAATCATAATATACTTCATTCTGTTTTCTGTTAGTAGTGGTGATATATATTTTATTACAAGTGTAAATATTTTGTATATAGGTACATGTTTTTAATATGGATAATCTCTCATCAATAGAATGTAAATAAACGTGGTAGTGAGAAGATATAATGTTTGTTTTGTATAGAACTATTTATGCTGAGAAGTACTTTAATTGATAGAGTGGTACTTGAAATGGTTGCTGAAATGGTGCCAATTGAAAAAAAGTACTTTGTATTAACTGTTAACACAACATCAGACATTGCACATAAAAAGTTCTTATTTTGAGGTTTGTGGTACAATACAATAAAATAAATCAATGCGAAATGCGTCTGAAACAATTTTGTTTAACTAATAATTCTATTTCAACCCCTTGCCCTAAGGATTACAGTTATCAAATACATTTCGGACGAAATTGGTAATACTTAGAAGATTAACAACTTTAATAGGCCTGATATTGCTTATATTAAGGAAGAAATGAATTTGTTGTTCTGCGACCTTATTTTGGCCACCCTCACAGTAATTGTTAGTCATATCAAAAAATGGTCAGTAAAAAAGTTTCAGATACTAAAGAAAGTTTACAATAATTCTAAACGGATTTGATAATGTGCCTACTAGTGTTAAGAGAGTTTTAATTGGTTCAAAACGTTTCTATACAAAAACATATTTAGTTCAGTTAGGATGTTTTTAAAACTGTACAACCCTCTAACTTTTAAACGGTTAGTATAAAAAAAGTTACAGAATGTTCCCTAAGAAATTCAAAAGTTGACCTCCATATTGGAAATAGAGGCTATTTACAAATGGTTTAGCTAGTTATTTTTTAACTTATCTAAAAACCAGGAAACATTATCTATTTACAGTTTGCTGTCAGATTTATTGTTTACAAGATACCAATGGTGGCCCAACACCCTGTATAGCAAAGGCTATGCAGCATTCAACAAACGTTGCTCCGCATACTGACTGTAGGTTATAGCGCGCTATAAAGTTTAGCGATATAGCGCACCTACCAAGCTTGAATAAATTTATGACGTATATCAGAGCTGGCGCATGCGTACAAGGGTTCTATTTCCCTTACCAACTTATTAGCTTGGTTTTCAATATATGGTATGTGTCGTCAGTTGTCGTCTAGAAGGAAAATAAAAAAGTTTACTAGAAGAGGTAATGGATTATCCTTGTTTTTGATTAACAAGAAGTCCTGACTACAAAAACCTAAATTGAAAGAACACGAGTTGGGAAAAGATAGCAAAGAATTTTTTAAAGTGATAACTTATAACTGATTTAAAGGCTTTTAGTTGGCATCGCTGGTGCGAAATAGCTCCAAAATTCTAGCAGTATATAGTGTAGAAATACGATACAGCATTTTGTGAGTGGCAGCATTAAACGGATAGGCCTACAATATTTGCCATTTTGGGAGTTTTAGCGATTGTCCAAAAAAATCCACTTTCTACCTTCTTGGTCAGATTTTAACATTAATGGTCTTAACTGCCATTTTAAATCATTATACAGGGTGACAATTAAGTCTTGAAACGGTTTAATATTTCGTATGTAAGGAAATTTGTAAGGTAGATGTGATTGAGGTACATACGCTTTGTAAAAATACTATTTTATTAAGATTTCAAAAAATTTATCCGCCATCTTGGATCCGCCATTTTGAATGTAACTTTGTATTTTTAAATAGGTCATGTGATACATCATTTCAATGTAGAATTTCAAGAAAAAACCAACGGTGAAATTTGCACACCCATTTCTTTAACCTTTTAAAAATGGCGGCCAAAAAACAACGAAATCGTGTTTTCCGATTTTTCTCCATTTTGCTGTACCTACCATGTTTTTTTGTCATTACTAATTATTATACTCTTTGGATTTGGAATTAAATAAGCTTTCAAACGATGTGCCACACAACGATATTTAAGAGTATTTAAAATTTTTGAGTTACAGCCATTTTGATTTTTTCATAATTGATTTCGAGTGGTTCAACCAAATACCGTTGTGTGGCACATCATTTGAAAGCTTATTTAATTTTGAATCCAAAAAGAATAATAATTCATATTAAAACAAAAATAGTACAGCAAAAGGGGGCAAAATTGGAAAACACGATTTCGTTGTTTTTTGGCCGCCATTTTCAAACGGTTAAAGATATGGATGTGCAAAATTCACCGTTAGTTTTTTCTTGAAATTCTACATCGAAATGATGTATCACATGAGCACCTTCCTATTTAAAAAAAAAAACAAAGTTACATTCAAAATGGCGGATCAATATGGCGGATAATTTTTTTGAAATCTTAATAAAATAGTATTTTTACATAGATTAGGTACCTGAATCACATCTACCTTAAAACTTTCCTTATATACGAAATATTCAACCGTTTCAAGACTTAATTGCCACCCTGTATTTTATCGGTATATTATATATACTAACTTTTGGGTTCACTGTGGTTTTGGGGTCTGAGGACCTTGAAGCAACAACTATATTATAGAAATTTTTTCAAGTCGCACTATATCTAAGTCTACAATAAATATAATTTCTACGAAATCTACTGTAAATGGGTTTAGTTTAAAACTAAATATTCCAAGTACTCCTTTATAACGATATTCTACGGGTAGACTTATCTAAAATGAAAGATTTGTCTTTTAAATATTTAAATTTAAAGAATAACGTATTTTGCTCACCGTATTTGTGTTCTTTTCATATTTAAATACAACATCTGTAAGCAGCTTTGAAAACATCCTTTGATGTACACGCTCTTAAGTCTCTTCGTTTACTCTTCTTTTATAAAAATGCTAATTAGTCTGACTTTATGTAATGGTATATTACTCTTTTATAGAAATTTAATCAAAGCAAGACTTTTCGGTGAGTAAAATTTGATAAAAAGGTAGAAGTTCCATCCTTTAAGATTAAAAACTGCCGTGTTCTCTAAAAGAGTATGAACGTTTGCAAAAAAAGATTCAATATTCTAAATATTTGTTATGCAACATTTTGAAACTCTTGAGGGTTTGAAACTCTGTAGCTTTTGTAACACTGGAGCTAGAGGTTTAGGAACTTATTAGGTCTTAAAACTCTATAGAATTTGAAACTCTAGAGCTAGAGGGTTGGAAACTTAAGAGATTTTGAAACTCTGTAGGATTTGAAACTCTAGAGCTATAGGTTTGGAAACTTAAAAGGTCTTGTAACTCTGTAGGGTTTCAAACTCTGGAGTTTTGAAACTGTGCAGCTTTTGAAAATTTGGAGGTTTTTAAACTCTGAAACTTTTGAAAAGTTTGTGGATATTAAAACTCAGTGGTTTTGAAATCTGGAGTTTCTGAAACTCTGTCAGATTTACTTTTAAAATTTCAAAATCCTGAAATAAACCAAAGCTGAACAAGATTTTCCACGTCACCCTTTTGATTAAAATGAAAGAACAAACTGAATCCTCCCAAATGATCACGATATCCATAAGCTTCAAAGCGTAAACTCTAACAATTATATTTTTTGCAAAACCGATTACAATATGATCAAAAGGAAAGTTCATTTCGCTGGATTTTAATTAAAATGGATTACAATTTCATGATTAATCATTTTGGTGTAGTCTGCTAATGATGTAGGGATATGTTTGGAATGATAGAACAGGTATTACAATGGGCAATCCTGGCTTGGTTTAAACTCTATCTGGTTTTCATTAATGTGTTGTAATATTTTAGAATGTGTGTTTGCGTAACATTATTCTTTTGTACCATAACATATATTTGTATTAATAATTATTTTTGATAAATTAGTTATTAAGTTTTGTTACTGCAATTTTTTTTTAAACTAACTGTGCCTGCGATTTTATTTGCGCAAACTAGGATTATCTACGCATCCTACTATATATAAAAATATCACCCTGTTGTGTATTAGGTATAATAACTTTTTATTGATCTTAAATTACTTATGTATAATAAAATCGACTTGATTAAGTAATAAATTCAGGTTTATAACTAAAAAAACCACTGAGCCAATACAGATGAAGTAGATATAGGTTGAACTTAAAACCTAGTTCATGATTTATTTAGTCTTTTGCCTTACTGGACTGGATATATTTACATAAATTAATTAATTCCTTGTACTGCTCGCAGTCTTATTGCGGTCACACTCTATTCGGTGACGAACGTTTCACCTATTTTTCAGGCATTTTCAAACCATTTATAAAAATTAAAAAATTATTTCATTTGTTTTATGCGCGTCAAAAAACTATAAATTACACATAAATACTCCACAAACATTAACACACAAACAGAAACAATGGGTCAGGTGTAGTTTCTTTTAAATTAGGAAATCGCACACGTGTAATCTGGCCTGTCCTTGTATCAGTACTGATTTGTTAGCTTTGTGTAGTTTTATTTATTTTGGAGATTGAAGGGGTTCGGCTCTAATAATACTGTCAAACAAAGCGTTGGATTGGAAATGGATCTTCTCGTTCAACAAGGAGCTTGGGTCTAAAATATAGTAACTTTATAAAAATGTGGAATCCTTCAATTACATTCATGGTTGGTTCTTTGGAGTATTTATTTAAAATTTGCAGATTATTATGGATACAGGTGTAAGTATGACCGGTGTCTATTAAACATTTATCTCCAAACGAACCCCTTCAATAGGACTACGAGCAATACAACTAATTAAGGTATTTGTGTTAAAACCTAGGCTCACATTTCAAATAATGGGCTGGCAGAAGAAAAGAGTTTGCTTTCGTGACCTCTTTTAGTTTCTTCATTTAGTAGTTATTGCTTACAGCAATGTTTCCCTATATACAATATTGGACACAAAATATTCATCTGTATCTTAGCTTCCACGATGTTCTGCCACATTTTGTCCCGATGACTTCCAGGAGCGTTTAGGCAATGTTGATACATACTGTCAGTTTTGAATACTCAGCGACGTTAGTTACAACAAATGTACGCGAGACGCACTTTAAAAAGACATATATATTTTTTGTAAACCGATTCAACTGAAACAAACACAAAATATTAGCTCCAAACTTATCTCGATACATCACTGAAAACCACATCCAAATTGGATCCGCCGTTGCTGAGATTAGTGTGCACAAACACACAGACAAACAGACAAAAGTGTGTTTACGATTTGATTGAAGGCTATATTATCGCATATATTATTTCTCAAGACTATTTTTTTGTCGGTACGCCATAACTTCCTTAATACATCATCAAATTACATGAATGAGGCATCATTTTAAAGCTTTCCTTAACCACTACACGGGAAAAATAGACAAACAGCTTAAAATTCATGTTTTAATAACAAAAATTGATTTAAAAAACTTTTATATTATACTCTGTATGTTCTTAATGAAAGGCGCCATCTACTAACCATCTGTTTAACTACATAGCATGACAGCTGTTAGTTAGATTGTTTACACTGTAAGATTGTATAAGGAAACTGTTATTTATAAACCAATGTAAATAAATAAACTTAATTAACTGAAATTAATCAACGTGTTAAATCAGGTAAATGTAGGCATACTCCGAACTTGCGAAATATTCGCACGGGTCAGCTAGTATTAGATAATTACCTTTAACTCTGGGGACTCAACTACTATAATATGTCATGGAGTTAAACTTTTCTGTTATATGTGCTCTTGTTTCAATACAGATCAAGGTAATACAAAGAAATAGGCTATATGATTCCATTATAATTTAATTAACAACCTAGTATTGTCATTAATTTTCTAATGATTTCTTCTCACTCTCACCAATCAAAACACATTCATACACTGCATTGGCTCATACTTGCTATAGTATTATACAAGGGCTCTCGTTGTGAATATTAACATCCCTTGGCAAGTATAATCTGTTATATACAACATTCTAGCCCTACAGCGCAAGCGTCAGGATCTAGGTTACCACCACAGACCTATCCCACTCCAAGTGCTGATCTCTAAGTATGAGAGTATACAATAATCTTTTAGCATTTTTTTCGACACGGGGATCTTTAAGGATCGTCAGCGAGCATTTTAGGTGTATATTATTACAAGTTTACATAATAGTAAGACATAACAGTATTTCTAATTACTTTTGTAAAATAAATAATATTAATGTAATTAATTCTTACAATTAATCAACTAACATTTTTTAATATAAATTAATAGCCACTTATAGAGTTTCGAAAGTTCTTGCTAAAAGTTTCAATTCAAAACTTAATTTTGGACACAAGACACGTTTTTAACTATAACAAGCCTTTCACAAAATTTAATTTTTAATTTAAATTTTATTTTATTTATTGAGTTTAGTTTATAGTTTATTTACTTTAGCGATTACACTCGGAACTTTATTTCAAGGCAAACCCAACATACAAAATATTTAGTAAATTCTACAAAATTATAATTTTACTAAACATAAAGGCCTTTTCACACCGCATCACGTGACATACTGTGACCGCAGTGTGAATAGGCCTTATTGTCTGTGTAGTTTTTTTCTTATAATAGAGTTCTACCAAGCTTCAGTCAATAGTATAAGTCATAACTTTATTTTTTAATTTCATCTTTCTAAACGCATGATTTTAATATAATTTGAACGTCCTTTTGGACTCCTTTCTCTCAATGCCTGCCCTCACTCCAGCCTTTTCTTTAGCTTCGCATACATTTAGCTGGATCTGTGAGTTTATTTTCTGAGTGATTCTAATGTGTGAAGTACAAAAATAAATTCTCACTGTTACTACGGCCTAAAGCCTGAGTGAACTTTTGGTGGATCGTGGGCTATATCACAGAAGGAAATGCCTGTATGGAATGTAAGGCATTATTTCCCACTATGACAATGGTAAGAACTAGGTCATACAGTTTTTTAATTCCAAATGTTTGAACAGTTATTATGTATCATATGATTTCTGTCAACATAAAACAAAAAGAAAATAGAAGTTAGATATGACTACATAAACTAACTAAAGTAATCATTAATACGTAAAGCAAGAGACTTTCTCTAAATACATTTTGTAACACATGTTTCCTCTTTCATCTCTATTTTTCATTTCAAATAGATGCAAAGGAATGTATGCACATTTAATTTAAACTACTACTGTATTAGTAATAAACCTTGTACCTTTTAGTGTTTAGTTTTTGATTTTGATTAGTTAGATGCGTTAACTACTTTGTGCAGCTAAACAAAGATTTTAAAATTGGTACTTTTTACACATGTTATAGTTTTTTGTGTACATCCGTCATGTATACAGGCACGTATATTTTTAATTTTATAAAATTTTACAGTGAAATTCTAAATTAGTACATCTACAGGCCTCGCACAATTCCCACATCAGAATTTTCGTATCAGAAACAAGGAGTGAATAACTTTTTCAACAAAACTTTAAAAACATTAAACTTACGAATCATCGTGGTTAACTAATCCACCAACTTGAATCCAATAACCGACAAAGCCACTCCAAAGTTGCCTAAACGCAGTGAACTGAAAAATATTTGTTATTAAAATAAAATTAAAACTTTCCAACCCAAGTTGAAACTTTCTGATGAAATTGTTATAACTGATCACTAATTCAATAGGAAATAATTGGCTTTTAAATCTTTATAAAGTCGAGGGTGAAACTTTCCAAATTCAATTCGGTTTTACTGTCGATGAATATTTATTATTCTTAGAGAGCGTTATGAATTGTAATTATAAAAGTTACATTTCCAACTTGAGCTTTGTAAGTTCACTTCGAAGAGCTTTCGCGTGATATTAAAAGTTTCAATAGCGTTAGCCGATATCGGTTTCCAGTGAAGAGATCTTATTGTATATTGTACAAAGGGCGTTCAGTAGTCCGATCCTACTTAGAAGTACTAATTACACGCGGTTATAATGCCTTAACAAATCATTTTATTAACTAACTTTTTAGAAGGGTTTTATGGTTCATCTACTGCGTATCTGAAAAGTTCCACTCGTTTTTAATTGGTTGGTTTCTGTTAAACCATATTATTTATATTACTACAGGATATACAATGCCCGAGTATTGTGAGAACCAATAGAAGTGATGACTTCACTGAATGGCTAGTAGCATTGTCATGTTCAAATCACTGGTTTTTAAGAGGCAGGTTGTTCGATGGACTTCAACTATGGCTCAGGAAGAGGATAATTGCAGTAAACACTAATAAAACTCAAGCCAAACACTTCTCTGCAAAACGTTGACAGCCCAATTTCCAACTAAGTTTGAATAAATCCCGAATAGCATGAAATCATCATGTCAGACCTTTTTGTAATCACGTCCAGAAAACACTACCAAAATCCAGATCAGTCCGGGGCACACGCCTTCCAATCATAATAGCCCGTAGCACACTTCCTCTTCGATTCAAGAGGCTGTCAATGTACATCCACCCAGTACGCAACCTCAGCTTGGTATTCCCTCTGTTGCTTGGAGAAAAAAGGTTGGCCTCCTTCAAAAATCTATACACTCCGTTGGATCAGAAACTCCCCATGGTACGTAACCATCTCTCAAGAGCACAAAATCCCCACACTCATGAGTTCATACTTAAACTCATCTCGCCACACACCTACATCAAACTGTAACAGATCCTGCACCTCAGCATGATAAGAGAAAGCGACCCTAATGTCTGATTTACGAACAACCGTAAGTAAACTTAAAAATCCAAGCTGATTTAAAACATTTCAAACCCAAAAATCAGTGTATAATATGAATTCACCATCTCGTTTCCCACATAAAATTTATTTACCATAAAATAATTTTTCAGTTAATATTCAAGCAGTATTTTTTTACAGATACTGTCTTACGATTAAGACTTTTCCTGTCTGGATAATTTGTCATCTTTGACAGAAACACTTTAAGTCCCTAACAAAACGCATGATAACTTGTTGCCTTCATGATGATGAGAACTTGATTTGTCTCTCAATGATAATGTCTGACCGAGTGAAGCCAAGAAATCGAGTTGTTCGTTTACAAATCAATTTAAATATGACATTCGATAAAAAAAACCGCACATTAGATAAAAATTCCGACCTATCATACACCAATACTAATATGGTAGAACGGAAAGTTACCCTAGAACTTTTATCTACTATTTTCATACGTTGACCAATCTGTATCTTGTAATGAGCCCCACCAATAGCTTTAAAATTAACGCCTCACTGTCCAACCAATGTTTATTTTGAAAGAAGTTCGTTAAAGATTTTTTAATGGTGACTGCTTTAGATGAAATATTCGTTCTTGATTTTCATTAATTGTTACGTAGTTGGGCTACCAGTACAACCTTTACTTGTGTAAGTAGGCCTCCAGTTTGACGGTAACCAATTACCTTATTAGTGTTCCAGGTCGTTTGAAAACGCTTTTGAAATTCATTGTCAATATCAGTAAGGCTTGGCCTGTTTTCACAACCAATTCCGTATGATAGGATAAATAGGAACATTTTGTCTCTAGTATTGTTGTTTCCATTTTGAGGGCGAAGCGAGTACTGGGTATGAGAGCAAAGCACACATGGGTTTATACTGGTAAACATTATTTCTTAATTCAAAATGTAGGAAGTATAAAGATGTGCTAACAGATTGGAATAACTAACTAGCCAGTGTGCTAATTGCATACCTTGGCGGTAAGCTTTATGCCTACGCATTGTGTGGGTGTAGATTGGGTATTGAAAGAGCAATATCCATTACATAGACTGCTTTCAAACTCGTCAAAACTGGATAAGAACACAATGTGTGAATTGTAAAGGATAGGAATTTTAATGGAAGGTTGCGTGTGTGTGCGGGTTGAGGTCAAATTATAAGTTCACTAGAAGTTCACACCAGAATTAGTGTCCAAATAGAGGCGACTACGGTAAGCTGAAATATATTACAATTGTCTTTCCAAGACCGTGCCTCTCAAGTTTACCGTATGAATAAATAAAGCTACAATTAGATAATTATAAAGGGTTGAGAAAGTTGTATCAGAAGGGTCTCTGAGGACTACGACTTTGACGTAAAAACGTATTTTCATGAGAAATTGTGTTATTCTATTATTTTTTGGATTAATTTGTTTTCACTAGTCAATCTCTTTTAGTATACACATTAAGGCAATAGTTAAGTATGTATATATATAGTATGTATACTGCATTTCTAGGCTTCTAACGAAGATATAAAAGTGTTTAACCTCTCATTTTAGACGATTGTCTATTTTGAATAATGTCGTAGTTTTAAAATTGTGATACCATCAACTATTTTCCGATATTGTCGCCAAATTTAATATTTTTCGAAAACTTTCATTTTACTTTCTCACTTTACTATAGTATAGAGAAAGTATAGTGATTGCAAAAAAATCGATGTTGAGATTTTATGGAACTATTCGTTTTGGGACCCGCTGAGTCCAAAACAGGGTTTTTACAAAATGTCTGTCTGTATGTTTGTATCTCTGTATGTATGTATGTCTGTATGTATGTATGTATGTATGTATGTATACAAAGCTAGAGCGAAAACTATTCGATCGATTTCAAACAAATTTGCACCAGACATGTCAAATAGGCCTTTATAGATGCATGAAAAACGGGTTTGAAAATTTTTGAAAAACCCCCCAAAAATCAGTTATTATTTTTTTATAAAAAAACCGCTCTAACGATTTTGATAAAATTTGGCTTATTTGATAGCCTTTAATGTCCATATGCAAAAAACCAAATTTTTCTAAAAATTCTCGTTTAGCTAATAATAATAATAACTGATTTTTTGAGATTTTGTTTTGTCATAAAGGGGGTTGTTTTTCAAAATTTTTCAAACCCTTTTTTCTTGCTTCTATCCAGGCATAATTGACGTGTTTGGTGCAAATTTTTTCAAAATCGATTGAATAGTTTTCTCTCTAGATAATAATTCTCTGTTTAAAGTTATTGTTTGTTAATGATGGATGTTGAATTTTATTATAATTACTTGTTCGGACATTTGCCATCATTTGTTTGTTAAATAATCAAACACGACGTTTCGGGAATACAAATCAATTCCCGTTCTCAAGTGACTAAAACTAACGGTACATAAACCTAGGCAACCTAGATAATAATAATAATATTTATTAGTTAATCTCCTACTTTAATGAATCACCTCTCCAACCCCACCTACAATTATCACAGTGGAAATAATCTGTTTAATAATTTAAATAATGTTTGTGAGAAAGTAAGTGCCAGTTCCTGGTACAGTTTATTTTATTAGAAATCTAAAAAATAATTCTTATTTAAAGATGCTTGAAATGCTTTATTAAGTCACACCATACAAACTATAAATTCAAAACATTATATTTTAATGACCGGTAGAGCGTTATCGGAGGAAATCTTAAAAACGGACTACATCCATTAAAATAAATTTGTTTTGTAAAAACGTATACTTTTATAGTGTGACTTGATAAAACATGTCATTACAAGCATCTTTTAAATGGGAAATATTTTTTACTTTCTACCCTCAAGTTGCTGTAGCTTTTCAAAAATCGAAAAATACAAATTTCAAGTCCGGTTTAAAAAATGCAAATAATACAGAAGTCTTAAAACTACGTATAAATCCGAAAAAATGTAGGTTGCGTTAACAATTTTAAAGTTGGCCGCTACATTGGAAAAATTGCTAATGTTATCACAATTTAAAAACCAAAATGTTTTTCGAAACAAACAATCCTTTAAAATGAGGGGTTAAACCTTTTTCTATCTTCGTTAGAAGCCGAGAAATCCAGAAGTTCCGATACTTTTTTGACACCCTGTATTTATGAATTTGCTAAAGCTAAGTACAGTCAGTCGCTAAGTTTATCGTACTGAGCCAATATTAAAGCCAGTGAATTGTATTTATGCCGAGGTACTTTATCAAACATTTCTTACACCATTCCCTAAGTAACAAACTATGAAATTGTCCTTCTCATGTGTTTCGTGTAGGTTGAAATTAACAAAATGTTCATTTTCAAGACAATCCATCAGAGGCATATACTCAAGCGGTGTTTAAAGTGGTTTTTAAATATCGTTTAAGGAAAGCTCGTTATTGCAACATGCGCCACTGACGTCTTGGTAGTGCAACATAGATCAGAGCTCAGTATGCTGAGCATTGATACTGTGCAATTGATTTAGATAAGATGGATGATAGGGCCGTTTTAGCTAGTTTTATAGTTTTGGCAGGGGCGTACCAGGAGCTTTGTAAAAAAAGGCGAAAGAGACCAAGGTGGTGGATCAGAAGTCACATAGTGAAAAGGCCAACTAAAGGGGCACATAACTCCTTAATGCGGGATTTGCGGTTGCAAAGTGGATTTAATAACTTTGTTAGAATGAGTGCTAGTGATTTTTAATTCCTGCTTAACCTAGTTGGACCTGAAATAGCAAAGAACACTGGATGTCGAGAAGCGATTTCTCCTGGTGAGATGTTGGTAGCTACCCTTCGTTTTTTAGGATCAGGGGACAGTTACAGTACAACTATGTATTTACAAAGAATTTCCAAGTCTGCCATATCAAGACGCATACCTTTATTATCAAAAATAATGCGTCACCTTTATTATAGTAGTCCCAGTTGTATTTATTTAAAACTATTATGGAGAGTGAGTTTTAGAGTGAGTAGGCCTAGTCCTCAAGGTACTGCAGATAGGCTGAGTTGGCAGGCAACAAATATATTTTAACAAAACAATACAATAATATAATTAAAAGTTTTTACTCACCGGGTTCATTGAGCTGGTGTGTGCAACACGATCGGTCGTTGAGGAATTTTTGAGGGGTTCATATTACTACAACTTGTGTTCGTACTTTTATTATTTCAGATGCTACGAAAGGTTCTAGGCTCAAAACCTAAACCTAAAAGAAAAAAATGGAATACTGATGACATGGTCATGGCAATAAAGGCAGTTAGGAACAAAGAAATGGGTTTTAAAAAGGCTTCCCAGACATTTTCTGTCCCAAGACCGACTCTGCAAAGGCTTGCTCGAGTTGACAAACCGCCTGAAGAAGCCGCTGCCACTCGACTGGGAAGGAAAACTATAATGGGAGATGAGTTGAAAAGGGAGCTAGTTGAATACCTGCTTCTGATGGAGAGCAAATTTTACGATCTTACCAGGCAAGATGTTCACAGAATAGTGTAGCTGGTGGGGCGTGGTTTGACCACTTTATGAGCCGGCACAAGGATGTCTTATCTGTATTGAAACCTTCAGCAACTTCATTTTCGAAAATGGATTTAACAAAGAGAGAGTAAACAATTTCTTTGACATCTTAGAAGCTGAGTATAGTGAACACAACTATCCAGCCGACAGAGTCGAATGTCGACGAGACGGGAATTTCAGTGGTTCAAAGCAAAATTTCCATCAAAGTAATTGGTTTACGGGAAAAGAGACAAGTGGAAGCTCAGGTGAAAGAGGCTCTTTTGTGACCATCATCTGCTGCATGAGTTCAGGGGGCACCTTCATTCCGCCCATGATGATTTTTCAGACGATCTTCCTGACGAAGATTCAGATGATTCAGACTGTTCCGTCAACTCCGGAGAGTCTGTTTTGGAAATGCCAGTGGGAGTTGTTAATCCCGGAGATGAGCACACACCCTGTATGTTTTATGATGGACTCTACTCAGCAGATCAACATGGAGAACTCTGGATACAGTGTATAATGTGCGAAATGTGGGCGCACAATTACTGTGCTGGGGCCGAAAAGGCGTATACGTTTGTGATTTTTGCAGAACATAAAACTATTTTCTGTTTGTTTTCCTACTTATATACACTAATAAGTTTTGTAATTAATAAAATACAATGTTCATATATGGATATTTGTGTGACTAATCTTTTGTAACAGTGTCATGTATTTACTCTAGGGGCTCATAATACCAGCACAGAACATTTTTTCAACAATATGACTCGTTTGGATTTTTTTTAAATTTACTTTTTGTGTATTTAAACAACTCCATATTTTTTAATACATTCACCAAATGTTATAGTTAAAGTTCAACATAAATAATTTAGTTAAAACCATTAAAAACAATGTATTATAATAAACATGTAAGTAGGGGCTCATATTACCACCTTTACCTTAGTTTCAGCAATCCAACACAATTGTATTGACAATGTTTAATTAAAATAATGAAAAACGAAATCACCAAATCTACAGAATCATATTATTGTAAACATACTAGAAACAGTAGCATTAAACTGCTATGGTAGGCATCAAATTGTTCAGTGATTGTCATACAATATATATCAAAGGTGAACTGATCACAGGTTTTCAATTATTTATCGAGCACTTCGGTGTATTGGATATCATCATACAATATGAATGTATGCAAACTTTGCATTTGTTAATATCACTTCGAATCGCATAAAGTGGAAACAGAATCATTTTGTTTGTCTGTAATATTCCAATTCAATAAAGCAGTGTTAAAATTAATGCTCTCTACTATATAGTTAAGGGAATAATTCAATCGGTTAGTATTCGGTTATTTCCGCTACTCTTCGGGTATATCGCGAGGACCAAGTTTGATCAGATTAATAACCCGAAGTGCTTCTCATTTAATACTCACACAGATCAGACAAATTAGGATGTTAATTTCCAAAAATTGTGTTAAATTTATTTGTGATATGCCAAGGTCAAAAAATAAGGTTAAGTTTGTTTATAAACCCTTACTTGCCACAGTAATCATATGGACAGTCAATATTTGATATCTGTTTCGCCTATCTGTCAGGCATCATTAGGACAATTAAAAAACATTAATTACAACTTTGTTGTGAACACACTTTAGCTAACATGCTAAAACGTAAAACAAAACACTCAACATATTGTATAACATTTAACGCCACAGTAAGTTACCAACTGAAGGACTGATTGTATGAGGTTGATGTTTGGTGGCTGAATGTGGTGATATCTATCAGATCAAAGATTAAGTTGGCTTGATATTGAGTTTGGTCATTCAATAAGTTTCCTTTGTCTTTCCTGTAATTACTTACATTTGGTAGGCCTCCAAAGTGCTCAATTTGAGTCCCTTATTGCAGGATGTCCATGTTAGTGTCTGCATGTCCAAATGTATGTCAATGCATGTGTAATTCTCGTTTACTAAATACTCCGCAAAGTTAGATTTGGTGACGGACGTGTCTGAGTTCCTACTGGATGGTATACGTTCCCCTCTTTGACGTAATGTTTTGTATTAATCAAGTTTTGTCTTCTACGTTTTATTATTAATTAGTATCATAATACCCTATATTGTATTTATTACTATGGGTGGTATATGGCCTCCACTATATCTTAATTTTGTAATTTTTGTGATATAAATGTATTTAAAAAAGGGTTAACCATCTAACCCCAAAAATATAACGCAAAATTTAAATGTAATATTTTGTAAAATGTAAAATATACACTGAGACAGCTTATTACTAGGGGAGTAGTGATGGAGGAACTGACTCCGGGCATAAATGCCTAGGGCCACAGGATGCCTAAGCCGTCACTGTTAAATTCTACTTATGCATTATTAGCGAATTGCCATATGAAAGATGAGGTATTGCAGTGACTGTTATGGGTTCGATTTTGTCAAAATTTGGTACCTAAGTTGGTTTTATAAGTCGCTCAGACGAATTCGTTAGCAAAAAAAAATCCAACAACCGGAAGCACATTTGTTTCTTTCTCAAAAACTACCGAACGGATTGGAACGAAATTTGGTATGTAGCTTCATCTAGGGCCATAGGTGCTAAGTAAGAAAGAGTTTCAAAAAATTCGAAATTTTAGGGAGGCATTGGGGGGATCAAAGTCACTGAAGCACGATTTATCTAAAACTACTAAACGGATTGGAATGAAATTTTGTATGTAGCTTCATCTAGGGCCGTAGATGCTGGCTAAGAAAGGGTTTAAAAATATTCGAAATTTTAGGAGGTTTGGGGGGCCAAAGTTACTAAAAATCCCATAAAAATGTATAGTATAATATATTTATTGATACATTGTTTTGGTTAATATACATTTAACTTTGATTTCTCTATCGTCCATGCAAATCCGGATCGGAGTAACTATCTATATATTTTGCTGCCCCGATCTATATATTTATACGTCAGCGGTTCAGCTGAGCGATCGAATTATTTTATATATAAATTTGTTTGAAAACAAATATTGCTTTCTCGCTTTTAAAGAAGAATATAGGTACAGTATATATATAAATATATATATATTTTTATGTTTTATATCAACAAAAAGCTGAATTTTCAAAATTAAGTTTATATGTTTTAGGGTTTCAACCAACTATTTGGGAAATTGGTCTACTCACGCAGGCACTTAATATCTGCCTGGGTGTATGAAATATTATTAATAGACTTGATTTAGCCCTCAACCACCAGCCCTAGCTCACGCGCTGCTTCAAAATTGAAAGAAGATTTAGAAAAATATGTTTTTTTTCTAAAATCTATTCGATTGAAAACAATGTTTATAATTGTTTACAGATTTTAGATCCATCGATTGGGAATTTACGAACTTTTTGTATTACTTGGAGGTTCTTATTTGGTAACAAAAGTAAACAAATATACTGTATTATTTTGAAATACCTATTAAACAATACCACACTCTATGATGTACTGAGGTAGTGGAATTCTTTGTCTTCCGTTTTCATATACAGTAACTTTGAAATTATTAAATTTCTCTTTAGTTCTTTGTTTTGGTTAGCATTTTGTAAAAACACTTTCCAGTAAAATCATCACTAATAAAAGCTAAAAGTGTGACATAAGGTCGGACAGACATGACAAAACTTTAAAAACAGGAAATTATTCAAATACAAATGCCTAACATCCTTGTGTAAGAAGACGTATGCAAAGAAAGTTTTTATTTGTAATTGAATTCAGTCTTGTCTTTGGAGTGGAAATCCTTTACCCAAACAGGAAGGGCAGATAATATAGGCTCAGAGAGAGTTCTTGCCTTCTTATTACAGCGACATCAAACAACATCCAAATAACACAGCACAGAACTTTATTGGAAGCTTGTTATTTATATAAAGCGTACCTATATAATATAACTTGTTATTTTGCTCATTACAAAAACCTCCATATGCTAATGCATTATTATTCCTGGAAGGAAATATAAATTTTCAATTGTATAATTGTTTGTATGTTATTTTACATAACATTAACAGGTTTGTTTACATTAGATTTCATTCTTACATTGGATGGTCTTTAGTCCCGTCAAGTCCTATAAAAGGGAGTGTAAAATAACAGAACTGACATTTTAAAGACATTCGGTACGTTACTGAGCATCTGTCAACATTACACTCCGCTTCAGAAAAATCACAGCTGATTTCTCTCATCATCTGTAATCCTACCTAGCCTAGCCGAGTACCGGAACCTAGGCCTACCTGCAGATGCTGTGATCCGATATCCGTGTCTATCACTTCAAAATCAACGTGTTCAGGTGGGACTAAACTGATTGCAACACCAAAAGTTGTACTCTATCATTAAAACACTCATCCAGCAGTAAGTTTTCGGCGCTATTTAGAGCTTGTAGATCCGCATCATCATTTTGTTGCAGGGTACCATCTCCTTCAATATTAAAGAGACCATTGTCTTCAATTGCAACTTGAGTACCATTAATTATATCAATACCACCACAAACAACTTCACATTGAGCCTCATCGTTTGTTACACTAAGGTTACTTGTGCTGCAGCTCAAATCATAATTTGGGAACAGTTTAGTCATATATTGGTAATCTTCTTGTTAGCTTACGAAAGAAGTTTCACTGTTTAAAAGTTTCATTATTAAATCACTTCTTGAACACATCACTACAAACAAACAGTCTCAACTAAAACATAAACACTGAACTAAATAATTAACCTCAAACTGTTTCGTTCAACATCTGCTGTTGTAAACAAAAATATAAGCAATTGCCAACGTTACTAAAGTAAAACAGTTGAATCTTAAGTATGCTAAGCATTATTAGCCGTTAGTGTACTATACTAAAAAAAAGTTGAAACTGTGCTAGATATAACGAAAATAGTGTAGCATTTGTCACTTAGTATAGGAGCGACTAACTAATGCAAGCCAGTTGAATCTGTCATTTGCTAAGCTGTATCAGTTGTAAGTGAGTTTTACTATGCCTAACAGCTGTAACTGTGTTATATTTCACCAAATTAGCTAAGGATTCGTCATTTACTACTACTTAGCTTAGTAAAGTAGTTAAAAACTACATTTACGGTTAACAAAATAGGAACTTTTATATAATATTTTGGGCACTTATGGCCATTTTACCCTAGCAATAGACTCCATAAATTGCATAGAATCCCAAGGTACCAATATCTCAATATGGACAAAAATTTCAGTTACCACTTCTGTGGTTGGCAGGGCAGTATAGAATACAAGACCAGTCCGCCACGGAAAGCGTTCCCGTCACTGCCACTGTGATGACGTCACGGTGGTAACGCCTGCTCCATTCCCACCGCTTCTCATAAGTATTCCCTTGCTACAATAATTTCAATTTCATAGCAAAGCTGTAACATTTTTATGATGTGCTCTTCTTTAGTTTTAGTATTGACACTACACAAAGCAATAAGTAGACTGTAAACAATTAGTTTAAAGATGTAAGAAGAAGACAGGGTTACAATAAAACCAATTCGTAAGAAATAAACCGTTGTAGCGTACTAATGTTAGCATACTTTTAATTTTATTGTCCTAAACATTTCTGAAAACTAAATACGAAATTGAACAATATGTGTCACATCAAAATAATCACATAGAAAATAATTGTATTTATTACAATAAACCACCAAAACTTGAATGTCATACTGCAGTTTAATAAAACATAATGACATGATAATTACTACTGACATAAAATATATTTTTTTTTAAATAAAACTGCTTTATAGAATTTTGCCTTCCCTAGGCCTTAGGGAATAGTTCATTTAATAGTTGAATTAAACAATTGAACTATTTAAATTTAAATTTACACTGTGCAATTTAATTTAGTCTAAAAGTTTTATTTTTTATTTTTGTCATCAATAATTTTATTACTCTAGGTTTAAATTTGATTATAATTATTTGTATATTTTATGTTTATTTACATCTAATTATTCTGACAATTTTAAGTGCATTTTGCTAGTAAAGATTGTTTTAAACATTTTAACTTAAGGCTCGGCAGGAGTGAAAAAATATTTCTGTGTTGACCGCAGCGCTCCAAGTGACAAAGCTGTACACTAATAGCATTGAGTTTTTTGTGCGAAATTTCGTTCTTCCGCTAGTAAAAATATAGGCCGCCGAGAACTACTTCTATTAGGTGACAGACGTACTGAAATGCGCATGCGTGACGATCTAAACAGTCTGTCTAGCTATACTCTCTCCCTCTCTCGCTCTCTTCTTTATGTATCGCCGCCGTCTCAAAATGATTTTACAGTTTTAGTAGTCTTACAAAACAACTCGATATTTACAATAGCGTTGAGGTTGAGGCCGTAATCTTCCACTGATGTTTACTTTGGTTATACAACTTATCCTATTTTACAATTTATATTGATATCAAAGTATATAAATTATATACATTTTAAAACGATAATTTTCTTACCTTGAATATTGACTGAGATTTTAAATAATGCAATCAATAAAAGACATGAACAGAAAAGTGAAAATATTAAGAATGCTGTACCTAAAAACGTATACAGTACGTACAAAGTGCTGATATAAACGTTTATTTATAATTTCATGGCGGCAAAGGCTATCTTTAAATATCTGAACACGGGTTACAATAAGAATAAAAAATGATTACTAACAAATATTAAATTATAAAAAGATACTGTTACATAACTTACTTTACATTATTATCTCCATATAGTATAAAATAAAGCTACCTGAAAACGTCTGTTTTTCTGTTCTTTCAGGCTAATTTCACCACTCTATAAATCATTAATTTTTATGAAAATTATGTGTGACAATGCGATTATCGTTTTTAATATACCATCGACCACATAATTGGTAGCCTATGTATATCGATCTCTTTCTCCTTAGCAAGTCACATACATGCTGTGAAGTCAGTGACCGAATTGCACAGCAATATATATAACACATGATATTTAAAATCGGGACATCACTAGACTCACAATCGTAATCGTCTGTATTCTAATAATTGCTCTGTTAAAAATTAATACCAATATTTTCATGTTTGACGCTATAAGGGCAATAAACGTAATTTATTTTGATATGTTTACAATTCATATTGATGTTACAATTTCTACAATTTTCTTTCCGTGAATTTTGGCTGAATTTAAAAAAAAGGAATAATTAAATTTGTGAACATATCGATTTAAAAATTGGTACAGAAGTTACAAACACAATTGTTTTTTGTTATACTTATTTAAAAAAATATGTTTAAAAAATTTACTAATCTGCAGCCGATCAACTCAAGCGTTTTGATGAAAAATCTAAAATGGTCTAAAATTATACTTTTTAAAGTTACTTGTGCTTTTAAAAGTAAATAATAAAAAAGGATTATACTTCTTGATCTTGTTTGAATCTATATGTTTAACTTGTAAAAAAAACTTTTAGGTTGAATTTTGAAAAGTTTCTAAACTGGAGCCGTTTAAAATGAGTTCGAGGTCCGGTACTCCTAAAATCGAGAAACCCATTGATAAGTCAAGTGGCTCTAGATCGGGTCATTTTCAAGATAACAAGCTGAGACTCAGCATAAATGTTTAAAATATATATTTTAACTCCTATGTCAAGTTTCAATTCGATATATGTAAATATATGTTTTTTGGGGTGCTGAATCCGAATCTGAGGTTTGCCTCAAAATTTCGTGGCGCAACATTGAAAAAAAAAATGGAAAAAAGTTTTAAAATCTCATTTTTGAATGTTTTTTCTCTTATAGGCTAACTCGAAAACTATCAACTCTACATAAATAACCTTCTTAGTCAAAATGAGAGAACATAAAATTTCTTAAAAAATTTACAATTTAGGTTTTCTTCTCCGACGAATCGTTAGGGCTCAAGCGATATTTGAAAATTATCGTATTTCGGCTGTCTCCTCAAAAAACCACATTTCACTCCAAAACTCGAATTTATTATTAAAAACTATAATTTTCTCCTACTTTTAAGTTGAATACAATGCAGACTGGTTTCAACTCCAGTAATAATACGAAACTAATTCAAATAATGAACAAATTTAATATACCACTCAGCTAGTCTATCTCCGCCGCATTGTTTAGTTTTCTGAATTTGTCTTATGGATTTAGATCCCACAATACACTATGGTTAAACATTTAAAACTAATTATATGCTTTCGAATTAATTAACTATACTAATATTAATAGTGTTACAGTAACTATAAAAAATAAGAATTTTAAAATTTTTAAAAAACACTATACAAATACGGTAACTATAACAATTCGAATGGTAATAATTATACGATATCTAACTGCAAAAATGTAAATAATAATACGATAAACATAACAATACGATAAAAATAATAAATCAAATACGAAGTTCAGTCTATCTATTTTTCACGCACCACTGAAGGAATTTACGATTACGAGGTCAGGATAAAACAAACTAATTGCCTTCAATGCAAAATTTCTTCCGATCGGCACGAGGGAACAGTTTTCTCGGAAAAGGCCGCCTCTGTTGGAGAAACACTACTCTGCTAGTGCTACTTGCAAAACAAACTATGAGCGACTTTATTTTAGCGGGTCTGGAGCAATGATCGTAGGTTTTGCTAGACACACAGCGGATGTACGACATACATTGAGTCGAAGTTCGAATCGCAAGATGATAACAAAAATCAGCAATGAATTTGGTTCACATGTTAAACATATATGTACAGCGACTATAATATCAAATGTAACTAACCACTACATCTTGTTAGCCGGAAAATTAGTTATTAATTTGGTTCATAAGTTATTAATATAAGTACTATGGTAAATATGATTAAATGTTTGAAACGACTTAATATTTATCCGATTAAATTGTTTGTTTTTAACCAATGTATATAATCTCCTAAGTAACATGGGCTATGCTATGTAAATACAACCTTGTTAGTTATATTGTTAACAAACATGGGTCATAATCCAATACTGAGTTGGAATACCCATATTTATAGGACATATTGAAAAATCTATACATTTTATTAAACACAGCTTTCTATCACATATTCAAAATTAACGGATTTATTATTTTTCTAGTATTCCTCCGCGAGCAACAAGTTGATGTTATAAAAACCAGAGTGCGGGCTAAGCACTCGATAAGGAACGCAAATTCGGCGAGTACATGCTTCCACAATACATAGGATTTTTTCGTCATAAATTATCCAAAATTATTGAAACTATTTTTATTTGAAAGGTAATTAAACTTCGAATGTGGATGTCTTTTTACATTTTTGATATTTGCTTTATTAAATAAGAAAAAAAATCGCAAACTTTGAATTTGAGTTAAGTCGAAGAACAAATTTAGTTAAAACCAAATTTAAAAAACTAAAAGACATCCACATTCGGACTGTCCTAACCTTTAAAATGACATATTCAGAATAATTTTCTGATCATTATTACTCCAGTAATCTTATTACCCGTTTAACATTGCTCTTATGGGAGTTGAAATTCAAGATGGTGGCTGGGTCTGCCGAGCCTTAAAGCTGCAGAAGAAATTACTTGAGGACCTTGATAACCTTTTAACATACATTAATCTCGCTTACATTAAATAAATAATATTTTTTAATGTTTATTTTAATTTGAAACTGAGTTTTTAAAATGTGTTGTTTTTAAATTTTGAATTATCAATAATTACCGGTACTCTAAGTTTAAATCTTATTATTATTTATATATTATATATTTATTTATATCTCATCATTCTGAAAATGTTTGTTTTAATGTATTTTGTTAGTAAATGTGTTTCTTGGAATATTCAAGTAACGCTTCAGACAATATTACTTGATAATCTTGATAACATTTCATAAAGTAATCTCGTCTGCAACGTAACATTAAAATAAATAAATTCTTGCTAAAACGGTCTGCTAGTAACTTGACCGCAACGCAACAATATAATATATTACCAAATTATAGTTTCAGTAATCTCGTCTGCAAGTTTATAACAAATAACACGTGAGAGCTAAATCGAACCGTGCTTGTGCGGCGCGTCATGGCACCACAGTGACGTCACATATGAGGGGGCGAGAGGAAAGTTGGGACAGTCGGCGAGCGTCAACATCAAAGGAGTGGGCCAGCCCTTGTATTCTATAGCCCTGGTATTCTACAGTCCCAGACGCTAGTTAGTTAATTACCAACAGCACCAATATTGCCCTCAGAGCGCTGCATTATTTTTTTTTAACATTGCAATCTTTCGAATGTAAACGGGCAGGACAAAATGAACATTTCGAAACGCAATAAAAAGCACGTCTAAAACAATTAAAATCCTCTCATAGTTTCATTTCGCGTTTGTTTTATCGTCCATACTCCACGTAGGCAGTTTATCCCTGAACAATTACATTTACATGCCGTTCCATATTGCACTCTAGGTTTTATTAGCCAACCATTTTGCGACCGCAGCGCTGCTTTACTTTAGCAGCGTGTAAAACATATATATTGATCGCAAAACAAAATGCCAACAGCAACAAAATAACCCTTCACTTTATTTATATTTAGGCTATACTTATAATAAAGCAATAATTAATTGTTGATAACAAAATTGGAGTTTCGTGAGCAATATATTTCTTAATTTTAAATCGACTTGGAAAAAGGAAAATGTAGGAATATATTTGGTGATGAATTAGTTGTTATTACACAATTTATTGCAATGAGTAATCAAAAATAATTAATTCGACCACGCAGCTGAAACGTTCACGTGAGTTGAGCGAATTTCCAAAATTAGGTTTATATGTTTTAGAGTTCCAACCACCTATTTGGGAATATGGTCTACTCACGAAACCGCTTAATAGCTGCCTGTACGAAATATATTAGTAGAATTTGCTTTCACCTCAGCCTACAGTCCCTGCTCACGCGCTGCTTCGTTCCGCACGCAGCGGAAAAACTCGCTTCGCTCTCAGCAGACAAACTCGCCATCCCGGCTGACCGCCTCGTCTCAGAAGCTGCCTCCACGGTAAAATTTGAACCTGGTACTTTTGTGGTATTTTACGTTTTGATCGACTTTGGGGAACCGACGGGCTATAAGGCAGTGCAACATGATCTCCTATATTATTAGCGAATTTCCATAGGAAAAATGAGCTATTGAAGTGGCCCTTATGGCAAGACCTAATTTCGGGAGTAGCAAATGAGCACCGATCATGGTCCCTAGAACACGTTTTGTGGTGTCATTAAAAATCATATATATATAATATATATATATATGTGTGTGTGTGTGTGTATATATGTGTTCGCACTCTACCGGCCGCATTTTAAGTCCGATTTGGTTCAAATTTGGTACACATGTTGGTTGTCTACGTTGCTCGGACGAGTTCGTTAGCCCAAAAAATCCAACAACCGGAAGTACGTTTTTTGACAGGGAGTAAAATATTTTTTTGGATTTTTCCTATGAGAATGATTTTTTTTAAAGTTTTTTCTACAAATATAAATGTAGGATATTATTCTGCACATTTTGATTTTTTACGCGACGTTATAGCTCGCTTGGTTCCCCAAAATCGATCAAAATATAAAATACTATAAAAGTACCCTGTTCAAAGCCATGTGGTGGATTTTACCGTAAGGTTGGCGTGCGAAGCACGCAATGCATTGTGTATTGAAGATACGCAATGCTTTGTGTATTGAATATACGCCCAATATGCGGAATGGCGTGCGAATCACGCAATGCTTTGTATATTGAAGATACGCCCAATATGCGTGCGAACCATTTTGCAGCTATTCAGCACCGTCGTGAATAGACTTATTTCCCAAATTGTTGGTTGAAACCCTAAAACATAGACCTATAAACTTAATTTTGGAAATTTGCTCAACTCACGTCAGCTGTTCAACTGCGTGGTCGAATTATTTATTTTGTACATAAAACTCCAAAACGTTTCATTCTAGTATCTACGAAAATGTCCAAAAAAATTTACTTCCTGTCAAAAAACGTGCTACCGGTTGTTGTATTTGTTTGGCTAACCAACTCGTCCAAGCGAATGAGAAAACCAACTTGTGTATCAAATTTA
>JAGFPH010000713.1:239296-252085 GCA_018207615.1 Philaenus spumarius
GTCTTTGTTTCAGTTCTAAGGGATGACTTTCGTACAGAACCGAAAGATACAAGAGTTGCTGCAGGGGAAACTGCCCTACTGGAATGTGGTCCTCCTAAAGGCCATCCAGAACCTTCGCTGCATTGGAAGAAAAATGGCAACATTGTAGATTTGGAATCTTCCAGTAGGTTCGTAAAATATTAAATTTATTAATAGTATCATTCCTGTTATTAGTCGCCGATAGAAAGAAACGAGGCTTTTGTAGGGTAACCTTGATCAAACTACTAATATTCTCAGTACTTTTGTCGATGTAAAACTGTAACATTATCTCTTATTATTAGCCCAGGTAACAGGTACTTTTACCTGGAAAAAAAGCGGGATAGATGAAACTTGGTAATAGTACATTTTCACATCCTAAAAACATACTAAGTTTGTGACCCCCACCACTTTGAGCTTACGCCGCCATTTGGAAAAATGTTGGGTACGTCCTAAAAAAAGTTTTGTTTAAAAATTGTAGAAAGTTTAATTGTCTAAAACTTTTGTTTCAAAAGTGTGTCTGTATGTTCAACTTAAAACACACTTACAAAAATGGCGCTGACGGAAGAAAAGAGTTTGCATTCGTAAAAAAGAAAGTTGATCTATTTCTAGTTTCTTCTTATAGTTGTTATTCCTTACAGTAATACTAACCTGTATTATATATATTCATCTGTAACGGGAATTGTACCTTCCCCGATGTTCTGCTACAATTTTGTCCCAAAGACTTCCAGGCGCGTTTATGCAATATTGATACTCACTGCCAGTGTGGGATTTTCATACTCAGTGCCGTTAGTTACAACATATTATGCAGGATAGGCGCACTTTAAAATGTACGTGTACTTCAAAATGAAAATATATTTTTTTATTTGTAAACCGATTTAAATGAAACAAAAGCTAAATGTTAGCCCAAGCTTATCTCAATACACCACTGAAAACCACATAAAAATTGGTTCAGCCATTGTGGAGAATAGTGTACACAAATGCACAGACAATTAGATCAAAATTCAGTTTACAATTTTATTATGTAGATAGATTGTCATAAAGGGTCTTTTAAAAATTAAATGACAATTTTAATTTACTACTGGTAATTTACTTTTGATAATTTTACAATCTGATACTACATTATACTATCTCTAAAAAAGTGGGATTTATTCAATACGGCTTCTACCCTGCTGTTGAAAAAATACTGTTCTCTACATCTCCTACAAACAATTATTATTTACAGAATTTTTAACCAAAAAGTGAATTGTTTTGTTTATTAAACCCACTGAATAAGTTTTAAAAAACTTTTGTTGAAATGACCTAAAACAGTTCACTATAAATGTGTACGCATGTTGCCTACCTACCACCTTTTCATTTTAAACACAAGCAAATATTTACGTGTAATAATACAGCCTAATACTGTAGCCTTCTTTAATAATTTACATTTATCACCAGAAATATTTATTGTTACGAAATTTACGTAAATTTTCCGAATTTTAACACAATCATCTAAGTAGAAATGGGAGAAACCTGCTTACAAGGTGTTTTTACATGATTACAAAGTCAAACTAATACAGGCATGTTAAGAACAGTTCTTACTTTATAATTCTTAGACAACACACACAAATACTGAATATGGAACCAATTATAAGGCAAATAACGATTAAAAGTAATATGATGTTTGCTTTATATAACTAACAAGCTGGTATTATTGTTCTGTTCTGTTTTATTTGGATGTTGTTTGATGTTGCTGTAATAAGAAGGAAAGAACTATTGCTATGTAGGGTCAGAAGCACCTAGGGATCTCAATCCCGGACCAAAATTTCAATCCCGGGAGGTTCCCGGATTCCTTTTTTCTAAAAAATCTAGCATATACAGCTGTGTAATGACAACGTTAATACAAGTTTTATTCGTATTCAAAACAAACTACTACATAGTTTCTGAGACTAGTTTAATCTGGGGAACATTACGTATTTTTAAACTGTTATTTTGCCGAATACGACGTCGACAGTCGGCAGTGTGTTGTTGACTTGTTGACGGCACCTCTCGAGCCTCCAATTCTCAGATTTTTTTTTTTTTTTTTGTTTCTTTGATATTGATATTTTTAGTTTCTTAGATAAACTAGAAACTTTAGCCAAAATAAAAAAATCGTTAGAGTTAGAAATAAATAGGCTGTGATAATTTTATCACTACCTTATCGAATTAAGTTTAAACATTTCTACTTAGTTTTATTGAAGACCTGGATTTAGTAACATTCCCATTTCGACGACTTTTTTTCTCGTTCTATTGGTGGGCTGGAGTCAAATCTAAGACGCGTTCGAGCGTTCGGCGAGTTACTAAATCCAGGTCTTCAATTCCTCCTAAAGGATCTAAATTTATAGAAAATTAGATACTTTACTATAATTTATGACATTAAATAATTAAATACCAAACTTTGAAATTTTATTTTCACAAATAAGTTTTTAAAGGCGATAAGTTTTGTTTTGCAATAAGTAAACATAAAAATCACACAAAAATCGTAAAAAAATGTTGCTTTTGCAATCCCGTCAATTCCGGGATTGAGATACACTAATCCCGGGATTACTAGGTACCTAAAAGTGACCGGGATCCCGAATCCCGGGATTGAGAACCCTAGAAACACCCCAGTTGGCGGAAACTAGCCGGCAGGCAACTACTACCCTTTTGCGGACCCACACTCATAACCCGGTGTGAAAACATTTCTTATTCCTTATCTTTCGGTTTCTAGTTTTTAAATCCTACTATGAAAATGTAATTGTTGTTGAAGTTGTTCAATCTCCGACCCCAAAATAGCGGTTCAAAGTAGGACTTGCTTTTTTATATAAATCCAATTGTTTTAAATAAATTTAAAATCCAACATAAAGAAATCACGAATTCTTGGTTTGATGGGTAATTCTACTTTTATTGTAATATGACTTTTGTGTACCAAGTGATAATTATTTATTAATCATCGCCTCTAGACCAAGTGAGTCAAGACAGCATACGGTTTTTTTTCTCTTAATAATTTTTTTCGGAGAAATAAAAGTTGGTCTACAAACATTTTTACATGATTTTGCTTCGGCCAAAATTCTGTCTACTGTTTGTGGGGCCACCTTTGTTGCTCCATGAATGTTCTCAATCGCTTTGTACTTTGCCATGTTTGGTTCACTTCCATGAAAGTAATTAAACACATTAAAAAACGATTTCCCTTTCCTGGCTATATACAATTTTACCTTTTCCCCAACTTTAGACATTTTTCATCACGGTCATATAGACAAATTATGTAAAAGAAAAATGAAACTACCTAAAGTAAGGCGTTATTTAAAATAGACCTTCATTTATATTAACTAACACAACTTATCACTTTATAAATCTTTTCCATCATGAGTTAATACTAACTAATAAAAACTAAAAAACTTAAAGTTAAACACTTAAAACCACTATTGTCTCTCAACACTACGAAATAACTCGACACTTTCTCGAATATGCAACTGAGGAGCGAATCGATGAATTTGAGACCCTAGTTATGAAAGACATAACTATTGTTATGCGTTTCATCCTCAACTAATGGCTCTGCGAGTAGGCAAGTCGAGCCGACTAGTCTTTTAGTAAAAGATATATGTGATTAATTTGTATGAATAAGACAGATGCGAATCATGCATAATTAACAGTATGCATAAAATTGTAATTATACTTTAATAGTATAACTATGAAATTTTAAACTAATCAATTATTAATAAAACATTGTATACCGTAATTAATATTACATTATATTATTGCGTTTACTTATATTTTTTAAAGTTAGAATTTGTATTATCGTTTAAGATAGATAGATATCAAACTACTTAGACACTAAAAACAACCTGGCCTAATATTAAATTTTACAACATTTCGTTTTTGATGTAAAAATATGGTTGTAGTACGAATAAGTACTTGTATGTTCTGTGAATTATTTTCATTATTTTATCAGTTTGTGTTTGGGCATGATTTTCTTGTACAGACCGCTGACCTGGAACTCTGGAACTTCAGATCAGCCCCCCCCCCCCCCCTTATTGTTCCCAGTTTGAATATACGTTTGTTATCCATCGAACGCGGTTTTTTCTTACACGGTAATCAATCAAAATGTACCTTACAGCTGCCACTTGCTCCTGAGATGCCGCCATATGACTAACTCAACCAGTCGAACCACTCGAAATCAATTATGAAAAAATCAAAATGGTGTAACTCAAAATTTTTAAATACTCCCAAATATCTTTGTGTGGCACATCGTTTGAAAGCTTATTTAATTCTAAATCCAAAAAGTATAATAATTATTATTAAAAAAAATAAAAATAGTACAGCAAAATGGAGCAAAATCGGAAAACACGATTTTGTTGTTTTTTGGCCACCATTTTAAAACGGTTAACGGATGTGCAAATTTCACCGTTGGTTTTTTATTGAAATTTTACATCGAAATAATGTATCACATGACCACCTTCCTATTTAAAAAAACAAAGTTACATTCAAAATGGCGGATCCAAGATGGCGGATAATTTTTTTGAAATCTTAATAAAA
Source organism: Philaenus spumarius (assembly GCA_018207615.1). Classification (NCBI taxonomy): domain Eukaryota; kingdom Metazoa; phylum Arthropoda; class Insecta; order Hemiptera; family Aphrophoridae; genus Philaenus; species Philaenus spumarius. The sequence goes on from JAGFPH010000713.1 coordinate 243,845, forward strand.
TAGTATTTTTACACAAAGTAGGTACCTCAATCACATCTACCTTAAACTTTTCTTTGTATATGAAATATTAAACCGTCCCAAGACTTAATTGACACCCTGTATTGAGACATGTATATTAAAATTTACTGCAAGGTTCTTTGTTCTTTTGTTAAACAGATTTGAAAAGATTTGAAAAGATTTAAAAAAGTTTGAACATAAGTTTTCAATATATGTCTGTTTAATTCTTCAATATGTCTACATCTAGCAAACAGGTGTTTATTTTAGTGATCCATTAATTATAATATTTCATTTAATTGAAAATAAAATACATTTGAAGTGTTTTTTATGATGATCCACATTTATCAAACGATATAACATAGTAAAATCTTAACATTCTTTGCAAAACATACTTTGTAAGAATTTAACACTTTGTTTTCAAATTGAAAGGGAAAATACCCTTCACAAATACCAGACAACTATTTACAGGAGAGTTTTAAAGGTCTTAAATTTTCAACAATGATGGAACAACGCAGTCGAAAGTAATAAACTGCAGTCCTGGAATGCTAAGTAGTTTAGTCTATAAGAGAGGTTCTACTGGTATATTTACAATGAGTGTAAACTTTGTCTGATATTAATTTCTCCGTTATTATACAAACAAATTAATATGAAAACTTATCTAACTATTACAAGCAGGAAATCTTTGAAAGTTTTTGCATAATTTATAAAACACAAAGAAAGTGTCGAAACCTTTAATGCAGTTCAAGCTTTTAATAGTTTTCCTTTATTAAAGTTAAGAGTTGTGTAGTGTACGGTAGTAAAACCGTTTCATCAGGTCTGTTCGTCCATGTGTCACAGCCTACATTTTCAATATAACTACATTTTTTTTCATTGAAACTGATAAATATTTTTTTTTACAAAATTGTTGTGTTTCTTATATTTATATAGGCTACTCTAATTTGATGTTTCGAGTACAGTATTTTCATCCTAAGCATAACTAAAAATGGTCTGGAACACAATAATGACTAGCTGAACCGAGTGAATATTTCACAAGTTAAGAAATATGTACTTACCTGATTTAATACATTGATTTAATTAAGTAAATTACGTTTATTTATTTACATTGGTTTAAAAATCAACTTCACAATAAATTATAATAATTGAAGTTGTAAACTATAATCTACACTGGGTTTGGTTAAGTATTATAGATGATGGGTGGAATCAGCTGTAAACGAATAGGTATCTCTTCTTTAAATTTGTATAAACAAATATATTGATGATAAAAGGTTGTATTTATGTATAGTTTATAACCTCAAAGCAAATATTATAACATATATTATAGCTATAGCATACATTAGTTCAATAACTCATATTTAAAAAAATCAACTTCACAAGAAATTATAACGATTGAAGTTGTAAACAAAACCCCAAACTATAATCTACACTGGGTTTACAGATGATGGGTGAAATCAGCTTGTTATATTATATGTTACTCGCGTAGGCCTACACTCGCTTTTATGGTAGTTGATTACACAGCTAAGGGACCAACCAGGGTTTTTTTTTTAAAGAATCAGTTCCTATTGAACTGGGGGAAAAACCTTGTCTTTTAATATAATAATATATAGATAATAGTAACACATCAAAAGCATATACCTAATACTTAACTAGAAGTCAAAATAACAACCTGGTTAATACAACATAAAATAAATTATTTTTCTTCAATTACGGTAATAATCACAGTAACCTATTTAGGTTAATAAATGGAAACTAAATAATAATATTGTTACAGCAACCTTGTATTTTGTTTCTTGTTTGAAATGTAATTAGCCATCTTGTGTTGTAAATCGTCCAAGTGTATAAACAACCACAAAACAATAAACCATAGAAACAAGGGAACTGAATATTGAAACTGTTGTAAACAAAAGCTTCTATAACAGAGCGGAGAATAATAATTATTATAGAAACAAACAAAACTACTGCACAAAGGCAAAGCATGATTAAAACATGAATACATTAAATTGTACTAATCAAATATAATGGAGTATATAGTGAACATAGTAAGGTTAGGTTTTGTTAGGTGAAGGAAATCATCACAGTATTAATAAATTTATAATGCATCTCCTTCATTAACGATAAATTAAGATGATTAAAGGGAATTTTAGGTAAAAGGTATCTTTACAATTAAGCAAACAACATAATTCACTATTAATTCAAACAATAATATTTTGGAACAAACAAAATTACTGTATCTATGTAAAACTTTAAAACTTGATCAATTTGATACACCAAAATTAGGGCTTACAGATTTAACAGAATTAAAATCTTAACTAAAATTATTAAGTGCTGAATCCTGGAAATTTTGAACCTTAAAGTGCTAAAACGAGACCCAAAAAGAGGTCAATGAGTCAGTTTTGATTCCCCCTGGGCCTGGCATTTTCATAATGAACAAAATTTTTTTAGAAATCCTGTAAAAGCTGAAGATGTACACTTTTTAGATTATAAAATTAAACAATAACTTTATGAGGAATGAGAAGGCATAGTTTTCGGCATAAGTAGACATATTCATTTCCAGAATAGAAGTTGATAGAAATGTTTTTTTTTAAACTATTATATTTTCCTGTAACATGTGATATACAGTCCACCATACGTTATTTAACTGAACATTTAATATTCCATCAAGAATCATAAAACGACTTACCAGAAATAAATTCCCCATTTAAGCCCTGGCTTATCTTGCGGATATTAAAACAATTTTTTTAATTTTTATGTAGTATTCAAATTTTTTTGAAAAAGTTGTTAAAAATATTCTCTTTTTTATTTCCGACGGTACAGAAGGTAAAACTTTAAAGACTGTGGTGTTAAATATTTATATAATTTATAGGGAAACTTTGGGAAAAATTTATAAGAAATAAGTTACGCAAGCTGGAATCTGTCATTTGCTTTTCTGAATCTTCATCAACAATGATTAATGCATTCCCTCCATGGTATTGATAGTTGAGATATATTGGTATTGGTATTGGTAGATATATTGAGTATATGAACGAGTTGATGCTTCAGAGTTACTGATAAAAATTTAGAAAAATTCAGTATGAAGCAGTGTAGAACCCTAAAGGCAAGTTCAAATAAAGAAATAGATTGCTCATCAAAACTATCTTTAAATAAATATCATGAAACTAGTTTTGGAAGAATTGTTCACATGGTGAAGTCAAAATAACAGATAGTTTCAAATGTTTATATGGTTCGCTTCTATAAAAGTTCTATGGTTTTTTTTCAGAAGCTGTTTATAACATATCTTATTTAGGCTTTGTAGTTTTGACTAAAAGGACTTAAATTAAAAATTTGAAAGAAACAAAAAAGGAGGACGGTGAAATCTAAAACAAAAAAATATATAAGTAATTCATTTAGCAATTGCATTTGTTTTTACTCATATTTGTTTGTATATTTTTATTTAAAATAAACAAAATCAATTTCACTAACTCAATTTTATTATTTAGGATGAAATAGCATTGGTCTTAACATTGAATATTAATTTATTAAGCAAACACAATTAGGAACATGTATTTAAACACAAATTTTAAGCTAGGCCTACTTTTAATTCATTCCTCCGAAGAAGTGCGTTTATCTCATGAAATTTATAACTAGACCTTGATCTTATACAATTTATTGTAATTAATTATAAAGTCCAATTGTCTAAGAAGGCATATCCATTTCTCTGGCAATTTCTTTCAGGTCTCAACTTGATTTTTTCTCTGATTTATTTTAAATTCTTTATTATTCTCACCTGCAGTTGTACAACATAGTGTTCTCGTAGGAACTTACCTTTACTCACACTTTTCCGGTGTATTTGTTTAACTTTATTTTCCTTATGATAATTTCAAAAAAATTGATTCTCTATATTATATAATTTCCTCTTCTTTTCAGTGTATTTTTCATAACTTCCAGCGTTTCAGATTTGAATTTTTTACAACAATAAAACCACCATTTCAATATTTAGATTTTATTTCAATTTACAACAGCTGGTGTTCTACGTATGCAGTAAAAATATTAGAAGTCACCTTTAAAGGTGGAAAGCTAATAAAAGGTAACTTTGTTATTATTAAAAATAGTTAAATTGTAACTAAAATAATATAAGTTTAATGACAAAAGGTGCAAACTAAATGAAAATCCTTGAGCAGTGTATTGCTATTGCTAACATAATAAAAGAAAAATAATATATTAAATGGCTTGAAATACATCCTGTAATTAAATCCAGTCCAGCGTGCAAAGTAATATTGTTTCTTCTGCAATCAAAAAGAACTTAAATATAGAATCAAGAGTTAATGAAAATATAATTGTTTATCAAGATACTCTCCTTTTCAAGACCATTTTATTAAATATTTCATTATTATTTTTTAGTCTTGTTTATTTAACTATATGGTGTTCATGAATGGAACTATTTATGAAGTGGGCAATACATCCTGTAGTTAATCATCAAGGGCTCTTTCTACCCACCATAATATCCCTGAAACTACTACTGCCCACTCAACCTACATCATCATCATGTCCTTCTTATATGGATCTCTCAGCTAGGAAGATCTTTGATCTCTCTCCACCTTCCCTAAGGAGGGAGGAGGATTATTTCCTCCTTCCTGTAAGGAGGGTGAAATAAATTAAATTTTTAGTAATTTGAAGAATAATCTGACAACTATTGATTGTATTAATAATATAGTAGTTCATTTTTTTACCAGAACTCGTAGTAGTCAGAAAAAATGCAAAAGCTGTATACAGTAATAGTACAGCTTCATTGGTTAAAGTGAAGACTAGTGAAGATTAGTGATGTAAGACTTATCTATTCACCTTTCGTTGGTTTTAAATGACAATCTATTTTTTTCTAGTTTCATTTTTAGAAACTTTTACTAGTTTTTACAGTAATTCGTTTGCTACAAATAATACGATGAAAATTTAAACAGCACGTCAGTACATCCTAATCTGTCAACCTTGAGTTCGTCTGAGTTTGTTACAAGTTTCCATTGTTGATTGTACGTTTAAGAAATGACTTCAACAAGTAAACAGAATGATTTGTGTTTCTTGAAACTAGTTATTAACAAGTATTTTTAGTGAAATTTAATTTAAATATTTTTGTTGTTATAATCAATTTTAAATTTTTTTAAGTAAAAAAATACATATAATTTTTGCATTGGTCCAAAATTAATTTTCTTAATTAATTTTGTTACATAGTTAGATGTAATAAGACTCAATGATTTATATGAGTTAAGAATCATAAAAGTATTCTTATTTATGGAGAAAGTGTTTGTGTTTTATTAGTGTTTTGTGTTTTATTGGTGTTTTGTGTATTTTTGTAGAGTACGAGTTGTAGATGGTGGAAATCTAATGATCACAGATGTGAGGGAAATAGACGAAGGCAAATATCAATGCATAGTACAAAATTTGGTTGGATTACGTGAAAGTGGACCAGCTTCTCTTACTGTTCACGGTAAATATAATTATTTGTCAGTCAGCATGTAAGTTTTTGGGTTTAATTTAGGGAATTGAGTTTTGGATTTATAAAGACTATTTTGAATCTGTCAGAAAAGAACTATATTAAGTTTCAGAAAATATTTCTTCAATATAGTCGTAGTAACTATTACACAATTTTATTCTTTAAAAAAATTTCGGTTTCTTATGTATAATATTATTTCTATATTTAAAATTGACATTTTGGAAGAGAGAAGAATAATTAAGTGTTGTTTACTTTTTTTTAAATGATCCATTACATTGTATGAAGACTAGATGACCATATATGTATAGTTTTTCATGCTGATAGAGATTTATATTAATGGTATGATTTACCAAGTGCTGACTATATTGCTCTTTAGTGCTAAGGGTTTTTTGGTTCCGTGCATGCTTATTAACTAAAATCATTATAAAATACTCACTAACAGTAAAGACATATTATATATCATTTTAATCACAATTACATGATCTTTACAGTAAATAGCTTTAACAGGCTTACCTTATAATTTTTATACTTTTTTTTGTTGACCAAAGTAGAAATAAAAAAATAAATTTGTTTGTGTTCTAAAACCTCTTACTCAAAATATGTAAAAAAAAGTAATGTAGAAAATGCAATATAGCCAAAAGTTGCACAATTTTATGGTGAATAGAAATATACATAACACTACTACTTTGCTGTAAAAAACAAACTTTTTGTCTATAAAAAAAAACTCCGTTTTTTATAAAAAAATGTTTTTTTTGCACAAAGAAGAAAAACTTGCCTCTAAAGATATAAAAGTACTGTCTAGGCCCAATATTTATGGTTTTAATTTGTTATAAAGGAATAACACATTATATACAAGAAAAAAAATGAAGAAAAAAATATTTACAGTTCAAAGTCTCTAAAAATCACTATTTTCAAACGCACCTCTAATAGCCCTTAAATTGCTAATTTAAGTTAATTGCCCATAATTATTTAAAAAATAAATAAACATTTACAAAAACAAATAAAAATAAACTGATCTAAACTAAAACTAAAAATGAATAACAACTAGTGGATAAAAAAACAAAATCCTAGTTCCGAGCGTCTATCTACGCGTAGGCCTACTACACGACTATATACCGTGTATAGATACTTGATTTAACAATTCTGCCGAAGGTTTGTTTGAGTTGATATCGCTATGAAACTCTGAATTATAATATTAATACAGGTCAGTGATGCAGGTGCCATCTCTTACCTCTTCAGTTCAATTAATTGTCCAACACATAGCAGAGCAAAGTTTGAGTTTTCTTTAACATGCCGATAAGTTATATGCCCTCTGTGGGAAAATTTTAACTTTCTGAAAACAACAACATGTTCACCATTTTATGTTTTTCATATTATTAGAGCACTTGTTTCTAGTGCATTACCAATAGTGATCTACTATCCGATACAATTAGGGAATTTAAAATACTTGTTTTATAAATATTATTATAATAGAACACCTTTTCAAATTACAGTAAATTAATTATACAATTAAAATCTTTTAAGTATTTCATTTCATTTTCAATCTTATAGACAGTACATACCATATAAGACAGTCCTTTAAAATTTAATTATGATTTTATAAATTAAATTTAAAATGGCACAACATTGTACACCCAATTAATTAAAACAAAACAAAAATTGTGTACTTTTAAATATTTTAAAACAGAATAACATTATTTAAAGAACAACTAATTCACAAATAAATATCTCTAAAACATTATAACTAAATAATTAACATTGCTTTATTGCACATATTAGTACCAATTTTCAATTTAATGAACTAACTAAGAACATGTAAACAAAACAAATAAAATGAACTATAATAAATAAATAAAATTAAAAAATGTATGCAATAAGACAATTAAAATATAGGCTACAATAAAATTGGAGATCACACCAAACTACTAACCATCACTGCAGTTGTCTCAGGCTCTTTTTAAAGTAAAAAGCTGTTTAAGGAACTACATAAATTTACAAAATAAATGTTGAGTTTACTGTTTAAAGTTGAGTTATAAAGCAAATTCAGAGCCAACTTAATCCAAACGCTATTACTAATTCTATAGTCTGTGGCTAGAGCTCTGGGCATCGCGTTGTCACATATTATCCAACAAGGCCTGCTGTCATTACCTGAGCGCTAAGGGTCAACAGACTTTTTTTTAAGCTCTCCTTAAAAGTATAGATTATGTTTCTTTTAGGATTTAATTGTTTGGATTTTATGTACATATATTTTAGTTTTGTAAAGTAAACACCATACAAGGAACATTTTCCTCTCTTTCTTCTATTTCTTTTACATTTTTCTTTTCTTTTTTCTCATTTTATCATAATTTTACTTTTGTAAAGTAAACACCATACAATGGACATTAACTTCTTTTTCGCTATATTTCTTTTACTGTCATCATTTTGTTTTGCCTAATTTTTTTAATAATTTTTAATTTGTAATATTTACTTTTTTGAAAAATATTCAGTAGGTACCGTAGTTATATTATTTTGAAATACGCACAACATGTGTTTTTGTGCACTGCTGAGTAACCTTCAATAACATTCCCGTACTCAGAACTGTTTCTTTTTACAGTAAAGCCCTACTTCATCTCAGAACCACACGATGTGACAGTTCTTCCGGATCAGAGTGTCAAACTAGAGTGTCGTGTCGGTGGTGAACCTACTCCTAAAATACTCTGGCACAAAGACTCAGGAGAGATGCCTATAGGTCGAGTTAGATTACTTGATGATAAAACATTAAGCATTGAACATGTAACATTAGAGGA
>JAGFPH010000713.1:256058-269067 GCA_018207615.1 Philaenus spumarius
TTTTTTTTTTTTACTTAAATCATAATATATGAATATTTATATTGATATAACAATACAGTGTTAAACCTTATTAACATTTACTAGAAAGTTTATTTTGGATATGCTATCACTTTCGTTTGCTGACATACATGTGATATGGTGATACATACACAACTCTTGTGATACATGAGCTTAACTTGTGATATGGTATCTTATAATAACATTATGCTTCTATGTAGATGGCAACTTTGTTGTTGAAACATGTTTCAGTAAATAAACATATTATTTGTGACAATTTGTGTTTGAATTTTATAACTACCTACCACAGATTTAAAATATGTTTTTTACTCTCATTATATCTAATCATACCATATTGTTTTAGAAATTGTTTTAGGTTTAAATCTAGCTGTAGAGTGTCTTAACAAACTTAACAAACTTAATTTAATCCTAAATTTAGAAAAAAAAACTAATTACACCTCATTCTGTGCAAAGAACAGGAGAAATTGGAACTAAATATATGTCTTTGCAGATTAGTATCAATGGATTGAAAACAAAGTGTGTAATTTTTCAGTTTAACTATAGATTACAATTGAATTAGAGTAATATAACTGCATTGTCCACAAAATTTAACCCATAAATTTATGTTTACAAAAATATTAAATTATAGATCTATGCGTGTTCTGAGAATGACATATGATGGTCTATTTGACTTTCATCTTTAAAATGGTATATAGCTATGCAGGGAAATGCTTTAATGGAACCAATGTTAAAATTCTTCAGTATTCAAAAGTTTGCAGTTTTAGCTGTTTTTATTAAGCATAAAGATTTTTGCCTCAATCTTTTCAAAAAGCTTTTACTTTTATCTCGATTTATATTCCAAGTCTCACACAAAAGCAGACCATAGTCAGATGCATAGATACTTCACCAGAAAAACATTTATTTTAACAATTGCAACACGGTACATAAGCTTTCTCAAACCAGCAATTTTTGGGGCTATCTTACATAACTTTCTTCTACATAAAATTAATATAATAACAGACGGAAAGATCTTTAAAAAAGAAATATTAAGCATTAAAGCAAAATACTTTATATTCTTTAAAATACTTCTTAGAACTGCCATCTATTGAATGATGAAAGGTATTTTCATTTTACATCTGAATTATTGTGCAAGGAATTGTAGATGTTCAAATAATGATGACGAAGCTAATGCAATAGCCAGCTGCTAAACTTGACTTCACTGTTTATTATTACTGTCCAGATCTACAACTAAACGACTCCGGAGTATACACCTGCACTGCTCATTCTGAAAGTGGAGAGACCTCAGGCTCAGCTTACCTTAATGTTGGAGGCAGTGAGCTCCATCGTAGTCCTGACCCTGCAACATTCCCAGCACCTCCTTCTATTCCTAGGATCATTAACACTACACAGTCGAGTGTCACATTAAACTGGGATCCACCTACGGAAACGTCGCATTCACCTTTAATAGGATATACTTTAGAATACTTTAGTTCAGACCTTCAGACGGGATGGGTAATGGCTGCTCATCGGGTGAACACTAATACCATTATGGTATGTTCTGTTTTTTCTTATTAACCTTAACCCTAAAAAAAGACTAACTAACTATATATTGGTTATTAACCACTGAAGTCACAAAAATTGTAGTACAACAAAATTTGTTCAACAACATCTACCATTGCCAAGAGATGGAAAAAATAAGGGTTGAAGAACAAAAAATCACAACTCCCTCAGTATGCACTAGCACAATATTAAAGTCATACAGAATTAATCTAAGCCATTCAAAGCTTTCTAAATATTATCTCAAACGTTTTCATACAATATTTTTCTATACATCCAACCCCTACTGCAAGGGGTGACCAAAATAAAGTCGCACTCCCCTAGTGCCCACTATCGTGTGCCCACTCAAGCCCATTCGTGAACCCATTCAACATTGTTGTAAATCTTCTAAATATTACAAAACTCTTTTGCTCAAAATGTTTTTGATAACTGCAAACCTTAGCAAAAGGTGTGAGAAAAAGGGAAGAAGAACAAAAATATTCATAACTTATTTATTAGGCACAGTACCAAATCTGTTCAAAATTATTGTAATCTTTCTAAATATTTTCTAGTACTGTACTTTTGTATGAAACAATTTTTAATACATCCAAGCCTTACTGCAAGATGTAACTAAAATGAAGTTACAGAACAAAAAAATATTTTTTTGTCAAAAGTAATTTTGTTAATATGTTATTATAGTTATTATGTGCTCTTGAACTGCAGACTATAAATAAACAACTATCAAAGACCATATTGAGATTCATTTGGTCAGCTAGATGATTAATATTACTAATCTGTCTATTATATAAGGTGGAAGGTATCTGCCACATTCTTAAATATATGAAACAAATAATATAATTATGAAAATATAAAAAATTTATTGTTACATTAGATTTTATTTTATTTTTATTTTTTTCTTCTGAGATTTATAAATGTTATAAATAAATATTATTATTTGAGCATTAAGTTGTCCATTTCAAAACGTATTAAAAAAACAATGGTATGGTTGTAAGTGAGGAGTGGAATGCTTTAATTGTGTGTTTTTATTATTATTATTATTATTATTATTATTATTAATCTGCCCCATGTCTTTATTAGTTTAACTGACAAAAAAATTTTAACTTTAAGAAACAAATTGATAATATCTGTTAAAGATTGTTTAACAAACTGAATATGTTTCACCTAGTATATACTAAACCCTCAGAAATAAAGTCTGAACTTAACAGTATGGTATTTAATTAATTCTTTCGAATAATGCCTAAACAAACACATGCGGTAACACAGCATGACCTACAAGCATTTAAAACGATTAAAAACAATAATTGTTGGAACACAAGTTTGATGACCTTTTTAAAAAAAAACTTTATTCACTTAATGGATATAAAAACCATTATTATAATGTGAACTGCAGAAGGATAAGGAAAATAAAGTACCTACATAAAAATGTTTTTTTCTACTCTGAATTTTAAACCTAGAGTAGGTTGGCAATAGACCACCAATTATATCTCTTCAACTAGCAGTTTGTATCACAGTTCATGTCTTGAATAATTTTGGTTATGTAGCCTAATTGAAATCATCTTTTGCAGTTTTTACCTGCGAATTTTCCCTTAATTCTTCTTTTTAATAGGTTGTTGTGCCATTGTAAGTTTCATTCTTTTCCCTTTGAAAAACTTAACACATTCAGTGGTACAGCTTAAGAGGGTCTTCTTATGAATGACTAGCAAGATGTCAAACAATTTTAACGATCGTAAGTTGCTCTGTAGTGCTATTTTCCTAGGCTACAGGACCTGAACTCGTAGAAGGGTTCCTACAAACTAATCAGGTAAAACAAATTGCACTAGGCAATAACTAAACCCCCCTTTTCCAATATAAAGTGAATAGGACAGGTGTGGTTAAAACCATGCCCAGCCACAGGGAAGAACACGTTTTGCGGGTTTAACCTTCTTCAGCCCTGAAAATGTTAATTTGAATCCTTTCTGTTCAGCTAATTTTCAGAATTCTTCGACAACACCACGCTTAGAGGACAACAATATTTTCTTGTAATTTTCACCTATTGTCTCACTCCTGTCAGAACAACACTCACACAGGTCTTTAGTAGGTTGTCCTTTACTTCCGAACTAATATCTTTTGATGTTAGCAGGTCCTCTATATTCTACACAAAGAGCATAATTCCAACTTCTCCATTATTGTAACTCGTTTTATACTCAATGATATTTGTCATATTTTTACAGATTACAGACTTAAAACCAGCAACATCGTATGTGTTTGTTGTTAGAGCAGAGAACTCTCATGGTTTGTCTGTGCCAAGTGAAGCATCTGAAGTAATACACACATTGAATGCAAACACTCGTACAGTAACCTTACAACAGATTAATGAAGCAAGATCAAGACTAGCTACTAAAGTAATACAACTTAAACAGTTAGCTGCTACTGCATCCACGGCCGTCAGGGTCACTTGGGAGGTAAGTTGAATACAACAGGTCAATTAATTTCAAATAGTAAAACATTCATATTAAAATTGAGACATTGTATTTTTAATGATCTTTCAATCTCAGTTCTATTTGTATGTTTAATTTACAACACAAGCGGCTTATACACTTTAATAATTGTTATTATTTTTAAACTAAATGTAATATTTTTACAAATTGTTTAATTTCGCAAAACTGATTAAAACAACTATAGGGGTGTGGAGGTAACACATAAGTTAAGGCAAGCCTACATTAAAATCTGCATTATTTAATGGTAATATTTGTCTTCTTTGATAAATATGTTCCTCTGAATACAACTTGCACCAACATTTTGTCATTAATTAAGGGTTTTATTGATATTATAATATTATGTTTTATGTTAAATTATATATTTTGATATAACTTATACATTAGCTGTATGTGTGTGCACACCAAACCAAGTGCTTACCTTGCTTACAAACTATAATGGTCCAGATCAATTATTAAGCTTTTACTTCTCAAAAATACAAATACCAAAACAATATTTATATTAGATGTTCAAAATCAGCTGTGATTACTGTCACACATTACTTTATAAATGAGTTACATCACCATGTTCCTTAAAAAAAAGTTTGTTTATGTTAAACAGCTTGACAATAGCCTCAGAACAAACGAAAAGATAGTACTAAGTGTTCTACTAATCTGGCGCTTGCACATTACGCCCATTTTTAACACTCAGTGTTAAGCACATTTAGTGTTATTCTTAACACTTACAAAAATCTTTAAATGTTTCTCTAGCCAGCTAGCTCAATATTGATACCTTAAAAATAAACCATCGCTCATCTTTCTATGACAGCAGATGTCACAACTACTCATCTGAGCAGTTTTTATCTTTGTGCACATAAATTATTATAAACATGAATCAAAGTTATTGCAAATAGACAGATCTTTAATAAAAGCAGACTCCTTTTATCGTTGTATTTGTTTGTTAGCAAACATTGATGTTTCTATACGATTGTTACTTTCTGGTAAATAAATATCCTACTCTATGTTTAGTTATTTTATAAATTCTACTCAACAATTTCAAGAGTACCTAGTTTTTAAAAACATTAATTTTCTAAATATAAAACTATTACCCAGTATTTTAATAATTTCAGATCGTAGGAGCAGAGGAATTTGTCGAAGGTGTTTACGTACGTTTTCGTGATGTCTCGAGTGGAGGTAACAAATACAATATTGCAACTGTGCTAAACGCAGGTGCTACAAGTTACACTGTTACCAACCTACGGAAATACACAAAATATCATTTCTTTCTTGTCCCATTCTTCAAGACAGTCGAAGGACAACCTTCCAACTCTAAAGTCGTACAAACTTTAGAAGATGGTAATTGTTTATATATATTTAGTATTAATAATTCAATTAAAATATACTCCAATTTTACAGATGTTTAAGATATTAAACTATTAATTAAACAATTAATTATTTAGAGTTCCTTTTTTGTTATTTTTCATCAACCTTCTTTTATTTGATGCAGTCCTTGTCGACTAATTGATATAACACACCAGATACATACAGAATTACCCAAAACAAATGATTCTGAAACATATGATCATCATATTTATATGAACAACTGTATTGTTTGTTGATTTTGAATCAAGCCATCTAGAAGTTAAAATGGTATTAACAACATCATAGAAAAGGTTTATTTTAGAACAGATTTCCGCTCAAATGAAATTCTCTGTGAAAACGGGCATACCCTTAATGTAAATTATAAATGTATTAATTTCAAGAGTATTTTCTCAATTATAACCTGCACCAAGTAACAAGGTAACACTCTCAGTTATAGAAAAATTCTGTTTAACTGGAAGCGTACTTACCCAAAGTAAAGGTTTTGGGATGACTGTATCATAAAGTATTGCAGTCACCACAAGAATTCTTGGCAAACTGAATTGAAAATGAACATTTTTAATACACAATATTTGAAACGTGCAAGAAAAACGTACTGTTCTACGATATTAGCAATGTTAGTCCAGAAAGTTTATCTAATGTGTGGTTTTCTGTCTAATGCCACATTTATCTAATACATTTATAAACAAACAAACAACTCGGTTTCCACAGTAAACATTAACTCTCTGGTATAGGGTGTCTGGAAATAGCATCCTGGGTCCTTATCTCATTGATAATGACCAACAAAATCTGGTGAGTGTAAATCACTACGTAGGGGAACTATCATGTCATTTGTTAGGAATTTGTGGTTATCCAACAGGACGAGTCTATTAGCCATACTGCGAGGGAACCACTTTGATTGATTCACCCCACCCTCTATAACCGTGTGATACACCATGGAGTGGACATTTCATATCCTCTAACTCTCCTGATCTTACACCATCTGAGGTATTCTACAAAAAGCGTGTTTTTACAATCACCAACAACCATTGGCAAGTTGGGTGAGAAGATGGTATCAGTCGTAAGACAAATGGCTCAACCACTTTTCAGGGACATGATTGAGAACCTAGCAGATGCTATAAGTACTGCTTAGATCATAATGGGAATCACACAAAACAAATATTCTGTCACAAAAATACTTTGAGTTGTAGCTTTTTTCCTATACTAAGTAATTTCTTAATTATTTAAAAAAATTCTAAAATAAAATTTTAGTGTAGTTTGTTTTTAATCATTCTGTAGTATGTGACTTTAATCCTTAAACATTTAAGACTAGATTCATACCCAACTTTAAATAGTCTTTTAAAAGAGCCCTATTTGAAAAATTATTAATTTCTGCCAAAACAGATTTAAAATATTATATTTGATGACAGATAAACATTTGAGCATAAAACAACAAAACTCATTTTATTGCAGTTCCATCGGCTCCACCTGAGAACCTTCAACTCGGTTGGATTAATGAATCAACTGCATACGCACGGTGGTCTCCACCGCCACCGCAACATTTCAATGGACTCTTATTAGGTTACAAGGTAAATTTTAAAATAATCTTCTGTCACAACTATTAAGGAAATTAATTCTAATTATTTAACTCTAAACTAATTCCAAACTCTTTCTATATAAAGCCATCCGAAATCCTGAGTCTGAGACACCAATGTACAATATCACCATTGTTCCGTGTGATTATCAATAAAATTTTATGAAAGCAGTCTTAAGGGTCATTTTATTATAACAAAAACATTTAAATTTATTACAATTTTTAAAACATTGAACGAAAATTAATATACAAACTTGAATGTCAAATTTTAAACTTTTTAATCTACATTCCTAAGTATTTCTGAAGTAGTATTTTCAAAAATTATTTTTGTTTTTTTATACTTACTATGAAAAAATAATCCTTTCAAATAAAGTCATAAACAGTGTTATCTGTTCATCATTTAACTTCAAATTTGAAAACAATAACGTTAAACCAATTATAGAAGTGTTCAATCTTTTGAAGGAGAGGTCCAGAGTGCAAGCCAACAAAGTTTATTAAAAATAAATACATACATAAATTATTTTTTGTTGAATGATAACAAATTGTTACGAAACTTAATGGATGATTGAAAGAGCACAAAGGAATGTGCGATGAATGGAATTGTGACTGTGATTCTAAAAATGTCTGAAAATTAGGTTGTAACTCGGATGAACTGATTTTTAGAAGTGAAGCTAAGGTATCATCTGTCAATCGGTTTTGGACACTAAAATTTTTCAAAATTGCTTTAGAAAACACTTGTTCACAGCCATAGGATGATGCAAAGATATCAGTTATCTTCTGGGCATGGAATCTCAAATTAAGGATAGGTACTTGATTTCAATAACGATTTGTAAAACTCCAATTTGGTGATGTTAAGAAGAAACTGCTTGAACTTAGTAGTACCCTGTAACTCAGTTCAAGCGGAAATTCCTTTTTGCTAGTCCAAATTAAATGACATGCTAAAAATATTAAGTTCTTGTTAAACATTTTTGAAGTCATGAAAAATGTATTCGAATTCTCATGCTTTTCTCGTTGATTACAAGTTTGGCTTCCAAGAATGGAATAAAGGTTTTTAGCCTTGGAAAGTCTTTCTTAGCTAACTGTTTTTCAAATATAACTACTTGCATTTTAAACCCTTTAAGATAATTTTTTAATAAATTGATTTCCTCATTATAGTTTAAAATTCAACTTGATTGTATGACACAGAAAATCTGTGTAAAATACAAAGTCCAAAAGCCTTGCAGTATTTTTGAAAATTCCACAACCTTTCAAACATCAATGAATGAACACAGCCTATTTTCTCCTATGAATGAAACAATTTCCTCTATTAACTCGAAAACACCTCCTGCACCAAGCCATCTTATTTTGATGTAGTAAAGTAGTCTACAGAAGTGTATTCAGACAGCAGTGAGTCAAGATACTCTCAAAATTATTTGTGAGAGCTTGAA
Organism: Philaenus spumarius; assembly: GCA_018207615.1. Lineage (NCBI taxonomy): Eukaryota > Metazoa > Arthropoda > Insecta > Hemiptera > Aphrophoridae > Philaenus > Philaenus spumarius. The sequence goes on from JAGFPH010000713.1 coordinate 264,446, forward strand.
ATCTAATCCTAGTTACAACTTCAACAATTACATCAATCACTTGTTTCATGTTTAGGGCAGATTTATACAGAGTAACTTGATGTATAACATAAAGAAGAGATACAACTGTGTTCTCAGGATATGTTTGGTTCATTATACCAACAAAATCAGAGTTTCACCATTGTATTTGGTGTACTACCAATAGTAATATTTCATAAATGAGTATGAGTATGGGTAGTTTTAAAGTCGATAGGACTTCTTGAAATTCTTGAAAAATATCTGATCCTTTTGGGGTTCCCTTTAATGATCACAAGCTTTGCATTGTTCTCTCCTGTTAACATGGTGAATAATATATGTAGGTAAGTTGTCATTCAGAAATCTGTCATGGGCCGTATTACATTAGTCTGGGCCTGTGGGACTTACTTTGGTCATCACCGTACTAAAACATTGATTTTTTCAATGTCCGTATTTCTGTAGTTAGTCAATGTTTTTGTTCGCCATCTTATGCAAATTATGTAACACTTATACTATGTTTACATTAAACATTTAAAAAAAAAAACCTTATTCTAAAATATTCCTTTAGGAGTACTGGGATTTGAAAAAAAAATTGTCTAGATTCTTTAGGTACAAAATAATTAAGTTTTAGTTGAAATCAGGTGTCTAAACTAAATTGTTTGCTTCTAAGCTTAATGCACGGGTGGGGGGAGAGGTTCCTGTGTAGTTAGAATATTTCTGTAAATTTTTGTTTTCGACTACAGGTCCAAGTAAGAGGTGGAAACAAAATCCTCGCCCAAATGTCAGTAAACGCTTCTACAACTTCAGTATTCCTTCACAACATAACAATGAACAGCGCTCTTGTTGTTGGTGTAAGGGTTGTAGCTTACACCAGAGTAGGTCCAGGTCCTTACACACCAATTGCTACATTTACACAGGAAGTAAACGGACCTGCAGCTAGGCCTACAGGACAAGGTCCACCACACACATGGTTTGTACTTCTCTTTGCTGCATCGGTTATTCTATTCATCGTAGCATTTGCTGTCACTCTCTATCTCAAGAAACGGCAGACTTTAGCAAAGGAGATTGGACATTTAAATGGTAAAATATTTATTCAATCATTAAATAATTTTTAACTTCTTGAAATAAAAACAATTTTATCAAGAGAAAAATGTGATGTTCTTAATAAGAATTATAAATATAGTCTAGTTATTTATAAATGCAAGTTTTAAATAGCTTGAAGTGATGTGGCAACCAGGGCAGTTTGCATACTACAGTTTAAATTTCTGTGCTGGCTAAGCTATACAGTACATTACGAGGGAAAGTTCAATATAAATCAATAAGTTAGTTCAATTTTGCTCCTCATCTCCTCAGTTAATCCCAGTCAGGTGGCCAGAGTCAGGGGTTGAAGGTTGATGTATTATGAGTGAGGAAAGCCATTTGATGGGCTGTTCCTCTTCTTTCCATCCCCAATACAGACATGAGTGAACATGAAGTTCCATCTATAATAAAGCAAGGAGTTAAAAAATTGGAACTTTTGATTCAATTAAAAGAACAGCTTTTGGACGCTACACTGTCTCGGATTTGAGCCAGCAAATTGTTTGTATTTTGTTAGTTATTATCAATAAAAACATACAAATCAGTCCGGTTTATATTTGACTCGCTCTCGTATAATAAAGAGTAACAGTTTTTATTTCAAAATGGGTCTATGCAATGAAAATTATGATAGAAATGTATTGAACACAGCTGCTCTTTGCTTCTGAAATATTAAAAAGAAAATTTGATTTTGAATAAAATCATTTCAGTAACCATCAAGTGGTGCACCGATGGAAGGGACAAACGGGACCTGCCACCCCCCTCTCCTCTCTAAGTAGTATAAGAATAATTTCAAACATTGTAAGTTTATTTATTCTAAGAAATAAATTGACAAAATGAAAGATTTTTTTATTAAAAGTGTAAGGTAAATTAGCAATACAGAAGAAGGAACTAGCATGACATTATTTGATTATATTTGTTAATACTGTAGAAGTTGTAGATCACAGATACATAGCAACAGATGTTTAATGTTTGAACGATACATCTAATTAGCGGCATATAACACATAAAAGTTTACGTGATAAAAAAGTGGATTAAAACGAAATAAACAAATTTTAATGTGAATAATATATATCAAAATTGATATTAGATCAGTTATTGGACAACACCTACGAACATAAAAACATTTTGCGATTATAAGTTCAAACACAATGCTAGTGTGGTTATGAGTGAAAGCAAATATACTCTAGTCAGGCACACACCATTATAGCCCGCGGAAGGCTTAAATTAATTAACCTTTACCAGTTTTTAGTTCTGGTATAGCGTTGTCCAGGGTACATGACTGTACTTTATATTTTGTGCAACAATAAATAATTATGAATAAAGCAAAATTAAAATACTTAGCCATCAGAAAAGAATTGCCAGTATATATGTATGGCAATATACAAATTTAAAGGAAGTCTGCAGCAATTGAGGTAATATCAAACCAATTAACGATTCGCAAAATTTGAACTTGATTGCCTATGTAAACAGTGTTACATAAATTGTAAAAAAACATTTGAACTTAAATTGAAATTTGAACTTTAGTATTCTTAGTTTTTAAGATTGTCCATGTGTATTAGTATAAGTTTATGTATGTATTAATAATTACATATTTAACAACCACCAATCCGAAGACCCGAGATAAAGAACTCATTAAAGCATTAAGCTTATTTATTTGTAATTTTAAAATTAAACTTGTAAACTGTGTTCAAAGCTATTACAAAATTGTAATTTGTTAAAGTTAAAAACTGCTTAAGCAAGCCATTAACAGTTATAAGTATTTTAAAGCTGCGTATTATTTCTAGCTTTACAGAGTTTGGCTAGTAAAATATAATATATAAACTAAATAAATAAAAAATAAAAGTAATATATATAGTAGTGTATATTCATTAACATATTAACATTTAATTGAATATCGACTGCATATTACTCTTATGATTGAGTTTGTGATGTGATCATGGAAAAATAATCGTTCTTTTAGAAATAAATATGATCCCTACTCTGCGCAGAATGCAATCATGATTTTCTAACAGTGATGTTTGAGTCCCGACGGCATGGTTCATGAGTTCACGGTAATAAGGCGCTATGCTGTTTTGCTGGCTTGACTGTCACTCAAGATCAGTGACGCAGGCGAACGCATACGTTAACTCAGTGTGTACATCAAGATGAAGGCGAACTAATGCTTCCGAACGCATTCGATTGCTTCTGCTGGGTTCGCTTGGGAGGCGGTACATCAAAGAAAAATACTGATTGCACAAGCTCAGTTTGGTTATAGTGTGTACGTCAGAAAGAACGCTTTTGTTGTTTTTTAGTTAACATGGAGTGGTGTGACTCTGATGCTTTAAAATTAATAGAGTTATATAAACAACACGAGTGTTTGTGGAACCCTGTTCATAATGATTATAAAAATAAAATTAAGAAAAATCATGCTTGGGGCAGAATTAATGATGAAATGAAGTGTGACTACAACCAGACAAAAAAGATATTGAATCCTTATTGGGTCTGTCGACTTCATTCTTTAGAAATTTTTAAAAAGGCCATATCCAATTTCATCAGTAAGACTCTCTATCAAGTCTGTCCCTCTATACCGATTTTTATTTTTGAACAAAGAAGTCATTCACCACCATCATTTTGATCTCCTGCGCTTTCGTTTTACATTACTTGCCTCACTAATAATAGTATACGACGCACTAGCAATGATTAAGTCATCTTCTGATGCCATGTTGATAGTAGGTATAAAAATATTTATCAATTTTGTTCCTTTAGTCTACCGCATAAACCTGCGAATATGAAAGACTGACAAAGAACAGATTCCATCACTGTAATGTGGTTAGCAAGCAATTTTTTAATGTACGCCACATAGATTCGGCCGCATCCATTCGACTGCATGTGTTCGTTTCCATTTACCTAACGGAAAGAATGTTATATTCCACTATTGTCTGACTCAGTCTATCACCATTCTACAAATAGTCTTTGTTCATAATTATAATTTTCATTGTATATTTCTTCTTCGTAACTTTATTTGGGATCCCAGTATACTTATTCTTATTTATCCCTGTATTCTGGTGATTGTTGGTGGAATGGTTTTATCAAAACTTTTTAGTTAATTTCAGACTTACAATGTTTAAACGACTTAACAACATTTTTAATCCCTTCTAAATATAAAGGCTTACATTTTTTTAACTTTAAAAATATATAATGTTTTAATAATGTTTTAGAATTTGTGATACATTACAATAAATAATGTTCCAGAATTTGTGATAAGTTACATAACTTACATCCATTTAGATATTTATTGAATATATGATAAAGACTCTGATCTGAGCTAAGTCCCCCCCACCACCACCATCCCCCTCAAAGCCGCATCTTCGGTGCACCACTGTAATCATCAAATAGAAATGTGTTGAGTAGTAAATTGCAAAGTTACAATCATTAATAAACTCTATGGTTAAGAAATTATTTTTACAAAAAAGAAAACTAATATAAATTTTCACAAAAAAAATTGTGTCCAACAACATGGTCTCCATCTTAGAGATCTTTGTGTTGCAATGATCGAGCTATAACTGGCTTAT